>OX621191.1:37500-42500 GCA_951640565.1 Petrophora chlorosata | reverse complement strand
TATTTTGTCCAGGTTTGCTCGTGTTTGTACAGCCAGGGGGTGGGGGGCATCGTTGTTCACTACTGATTCGAGGGCGGACCTTGAGTCGCAGTAAACATTGCAGGTGGGCACTGTGCTTTTGAGGGCATAGTTGGTTGCCTCAAACAGAGCCAGCAGCTCCGCCTGATAGACAGTACAGTACTGTTCCAGCTTTAATTTTCGGGTACTCGTTTCTGTGCCACCGTGCCAAATGGACAGTGCCGCTCCTACTTTCCCCTCAATTTTACTGCCATCGGTAAATATGTTTAGGCCATTGATGTTATAATTTTGCTCCAGCTCTGTACTGTCCATCAGGCAAGTGAACTGCAGCTTTGCTCGCTGCGCGGGATGTGGCATGTCCTTATAGGCTGTGGGTATTTCTACAGCTCGGTCTCCTATTACTCGCTGTGAATAGCCTTTCTTTATTTCATAAAGTAAGGCTGCTTCCCGGATACGAATATCCAGGGGAAGCAGCCCAGCGAGCAATAGTGCCGAGCTGAGCGAGACCGTCCTATAGGCCTTAACAATCTTCTGCGCAAATCCCCGCTGCACCGCATCCAACTGCCTTCTCACACTTAGTTTGCCCGATGCAGGGGCCCAGACACTCGCGGCATACATCACAACCGGCTCGATCACCGCTGTATACATCGTCCTGATAATTTCTGGTTGTAGACCCCAGTGAATCTTGGCGGCTCTTGATAGCTGTTTGTAGAAGTTCAAGGCTTTGCGGCAAACATAGGATACGTGCGAGTTGAACGTCAGTTTGTCATCTATGGTAAGCCCCAAAACCTTGAACTCCCCAGACATGTCAATGCTGACCCCGCCCATATTCAAACGTGGTGTGTCATATTTCAGCTTTCGCGTAATGACCATGGCGTTGGTCTTTTTCGGCGCAAACTTCAGCTTATTTCTGACACCCCACGCCCGAACATACTCGAGGGCAGCATTGGCACGCCTTTCCACATCAAGAGCCGTGTTCCCATCAATTATCAGGACGATGTCATCAGCAAAGGCCTGGCTGTAGTCACCTCTACTTTGTAGCCCCTTTGGTTAGGTTAGGTTAGGTTAGGTTAGGTTAGGTTAGGTTAGGTTAGGTTAGGTTAGGTTAGGTTAGGTTAGGTTAGGTTAGGTTAGGTTAGGTTAGGTTAGGTTAGGTTAGGTTAGGTTAGGTTAGGTTAGGTTAGGTTAGGTTAGGTTAGGTTAGGTTAGGTTAGGTTAGGTTAGGTTAGGTTAGGTTAGGTTAGGTTAGGTTAGGTTAGGTTAGGTTAGGTTAGGTTAGGTTAGGTTAGGTTAGGTTAGGTTAGGTTAGGTTAGGTTAGGTTAGGTTAGGTTAGGTTAGGTTAGGTTAGGTTAGGTTAGGTTAGGTTAGGTTAGGTTAGGTTAGGTTAGGTTAGGTTAGGTTAGGTTAGGTTAGGTTAGGTTAGGTTAGGTTAGGTTAGGTTAGGTTAGGTTAGGTTAGGTTAGGTTAGGTTAGGTTAGGTTAGGTTAGGTTAGGTTAGGTTAGGTTAGGTTAGGTTAGGTTAGGTTAGGTTAGGTTAGGTTAGGTTAGGTTAGGTTAGGTTAGGTTAGGTTAGGTTAGGTTAGGTTAGGTTAGGTTAGGTTAGGTTAGGTTAGGTTAGGTTAGGTTAGGTTAGGTTAGGTTAGGTTAGGTTAGGTTAGGTTAGGTTAGGTTAGGTTAGGTTAGGTTAGGTTAGGTTAGGTTAGGTTAGGTTAGGTTAGGTTAGGTTAGGTTAGGTTAGGTTAGGTTAGGTTAGGTTAGGTTAGGTTAGGTTAGGTTAGGTTAGGTTAGGTTAGGTTAGGTTAGGTTAGGTTAGGTTAGGTTAGGTTAGGTTAGGTTAGGTTAGGTTAGGTTAGGTTAGGTTAGGTTAGGTTAGGTTAGGTTAGGTTAGGTTAGGTTAGGTTAGGTTAGGTTAGGTTTTTTTTTTTTTTTTTTTTTTTTTTTTTTATTTTAGAGGCAGATGGGGGAAATCCTCATGGACACCCGGGGGGATCACCCGGGTAGTGCCAGACTCTTACTGGCTAAAACCCCCATCTGCCTTACTTTTGTTCCCCTGACATTATCAGAGACCTTGTCTATCTGTCTTACATATCCTCTTAAATTTAGTGATGGACATCACTAAAGACATCACACATTCTATTAATTTTATTTTTCTTAATTTTAATTTTATGCTGTTTTATTTTGTTCCTAATATTATGAGCCTTAGTTTTTAAATACAATTTTACATATTGTTTCTGTTTTGTGTACTTATATTTTATGCTGTGGTTATTTATTCGCAGAATATATACCCAGCATAATTTTTTGTACCTATTTCTATTTACAACTACTTTAATATTTTTTCTGCAAAAATTTACAATTATGCGCCTTGTATTTTTGGCTTTAATTACATTTTCTATTTTGGACTTTAAATCTATTTTTATAAGCTGACATTCGGTGAGTTTGTGCGCTTCACTTGCGCTCTGTTTTACATTCTCTAAGATTCTATCCTTCGTTTTCAGATACTTCTGCAAAATTCCAAGTCTTCGAGTCTTTGACACAACACAAAATCGACTCTTCCACATGACGGACTTGCTCCTCGACATCTCGAGTTCTTCGGACCACGTGTGCGGTTTGGTAAGTTCTTCTTTTTCTATCTTTTTACGTGTAATTTCTATGTGTGTTTGTGTTTTTGCTTCTGTTAATTTAGCCAATATTTTCTCTGATTTTAATAATATGTTTGTTTCGATTCTATTTATGTTGCTATTTATTTTGAATTGGTACATTTTCGCATGAAACTGTTTCCAATTTACATTTTTTATTGTACTGAGTCTGTTTGTTAGTTTTTTACTTGCCGCCTTGGATCTTTTTATGTTGAAGAAGTTACCGTTCCGGTTTGAGTGTGTTTGATTGTTTAGCACTCTCCAGTCGTCACTCGAGTGTAGTATGTCGATGAAGCAGGTCGTCACGCCAGGATGATTAGCGCTGGCAATTTCTCTTTTGATGGTGTTGAGCATGGAGTGGTTTTTCACTGTGTGTTCGTTTGTGGTGCCTTTAGCAATACGCCACAGAGGCCCGTGCTATTGCATCCCACTTTTTTCTTATGGAGCACTCTGAGCTAAAAGCGTTGTGCTCAACTGACTCAAGTTTTGCCTGCTTACAATTACAACAGGATGGAGTCCCGCCACCGAGCCAGTCCGCGCATTCGGTCCTCATGTGCGGGCCGCCGCAGTGACTACACTTCTCTTTGGTGTCCTTACACTGTCGGCGGCCGTGGCCGTATCCCAGGCATAAGGAACATTGTACCAAAGGGGATTGGTCCGCAACCCTCACTCTCTGGAGGTCTATGTGGACCTCCCCCGCTTCAGTCATCTTGTTCCATATGCCAGGGGACGCCCGGATGACTATATGGCACATATGCGGGTTCCTGGTCTTCCTCCTGTAGCGGATCTCCATCCTGTCGTCCTGTTTGTCGAGGTTCTTGAATAAATTACCATTTTGATTTCTCAGAGCGTTTACGATGTCATCATCACTGTGACACTGTAGGACGTCTCTGAGAATCAAAAGAGGGTCTTTATTCTTGATTTCCTCGACATTCAGGTGCGACTCAGCTTTTTTGAGCCTGTCTTTCACTTTTTGCCTTTCGGCTTCTGTCCTGCACCCGACAATGACCTTCCCATCTTTCGCTTTCCTTACTCTGTCGACCTTAATCCCTCCTTCCTTCGCGTTTACCGCCTCCCTTATGCGGCTAAGGACTTCTTCTCCTGTCTCTTGGTCATCTTTAGAGGATACCAGTACGGAAAGCAGGGCGGCCCGCTCATGGGGCTGCCTCCTTGGCTGACCTGCCGCCACATTCGCGTACGTGGTCCCCTCCAGGAGTTCTTTCTGTCTCTCCATAGCCTCTTTTAGGGTTTCCATCTTCTCACTATTCTCCCTCAATAGTTTGCTGTGCTCTTCTATTTGCCTTTTCAGTTCTTCGTCCCCTTTTCTGCAGCTTTCTTTGCTCTCTGCCTCTTTTACTCCTTCCTTTTCCTTACTTGGCAGGTTCTGTCCTTGGTGCTTCGCACTCTCAGCCTCTTTGACCAACTCGTACAGTCGGTTTATAGCCTGGGTGATATTTGTTTTGAGGTCTGTTTTTAGGTTCCTCGAAAGGTCCAAGTTGGTCTTGGCTTTGAGCAGGCAGGCCTTTGCTTCTGCCTGTCTTGTGGGGAATCTTTCCTGGGTCGGCGGACTTCCGATGGCTGGGACCTCACTTTGCAGCTTTCGCGCTGTCGGCTTGCTTCCCAAGGAGAACGTCGTGTTTTTTGGTTTTGCTGGTGCTTCCGGAGCAGTTCTCCTCGGTGGGGACGGGGTCTTGGGTTGTTGGGAGGTGGACCTTCTCTTCTTCACCAGCTCCCACTCTCCCACGCTCCGCCTCACGTTGGAGGTCTGCGCCCGTTCGTCGACGTGCCGCGAGGGTCCCGCCTGATCAGTGTGGAGTGGGGATTTTTGGACTTCCCGTACGCTTGGGATGTCGCTTGTCTTTTTGACTGGTGTGTGTAACAAGGCCATCTCGACAGGGAACACGTCAATTTATAAATAGTCCTAACAATATAACAAAAGGACACGGAATAAAATAAATTTGTAAAAGTTGTATATAATAAGTCGCAATGAGTCAAAATAAAATTGATATATAGTATTGTAAATAAAACTTGTAAAATACAATAGTCCGATCCCAAACACTTAAAAAATAAAAATAAAATAAAAGACCAAGAAAACTTGCCTCAATGTCTATAAATAGATGCTCCGTCACGAATTTGAAACCAGGCAAAAGGCAAAAGGGCGATATCTTCAAAGATATTGGTCCGAATGCGCTGAAATTTTGACTATATACTATGTATATGGTGGGAAACAAAATAGCGAGTCAAGTGGAAAAGGTCAGATTTTGCTATGTTGTTACCCCCGGCCACTACACAGTTCAAATTTTCCCCTCTCTGCTTCGCAATTAAGGGGTGGGTTGAATTTCAGC
>OX621191.1:32500-35000 GCA_951640565.1 Petrophora chlorosata | reverse complement strand
AGGTTAGGTTAGGTTAGGTTAGGTTAGGTTAGGTTAGGTTAGGTTAGGTTAGGTTAGGTTAGGTTAGGTTAGGTTAGGTTAGGTTAGGTTAGGTTAGGTTAGGTTAGGTTAGGTTAGGTTAGGTTAGGTTAGGTTAGGTTAGGTTAGGTTAGGTTAGGTTAGGTTAGGTTAGGTTAGGTTAGGTTAGGTTAGGTTAGGTTAGGTTAGGTTAGGTTAGGTTAGGTTAGGTTAGGTTAGGTTAGGTTAGGTTAGGTTAGGTTAGGTTAGGTTAGGTTAGGTTAGGTTAGGTTAGGTTAGGTTAGGTTAGGTTAGGTTAGGTTAGGTTAGGTTAGGTTAGGTTAGGTTAGGTTAGGTTAGGTTAGGTTAGGTTAGGTTAGGTTAGGTTAGGTTAGGTTAGGTTAGGTTAGGTTAGGTTAGGTTAGGTTAGGTTAGGTTAGGTTAGGTTAGGTTAGGTTAGGTTAGGTTAGGTTAGGTTAGGTTAGGTTAGGTTAGGTTAGGTTAGGTTAGGTTAGGTTAGGTTAGGTTAGGTTAGGTTAGGTTAGGTTAGGTTAGGTTAGGTTAGGTTAGGTTAGGTTAGGTTAGGTTAGGTTAGGTTAGGTTAGGTTAGGTTAGGTTAGGTTAGGTTAGGTTAGGTTAGGTTAGGTTAGGTTAGGTTAGGTTAGGTTAGGTTAGGTTAGGTTAGGTTAGGTTAGGTTAGGTTAGGTTGGTTAGGTTAGGTTAGGTTAGGTTAGGTTAGGTTAGGTTAGGTTAGGTTAGGTTAGGTTAGGTTAGGTTAGGTTAGGTTAGGTTAGGTTAGGTTAGGTTAGGTTAGGTTAGGTTAGGTTAGGTTAGGTTAGGTTAGGTTAGGTTAGGTTAGGTTAGGTTAGGTTAGGTTAGGTTAGGTTAGGTTAGGTTAGGTTAGGTTAGGTTAGGTTAGGTTAGGTTAGGTTAGGTTAGGTTAGGTTAGGTTAGGTTAGGTTAGGTTAGGTTAGGTTAGGTTAGGTTAGGTTAGGTTAGGTTAGGTTAGGTTAGGTTAGGTTAGGTTAGGTTAGGTTAGGTTAGGTTAGGTTAGGTTAGGTTAGGTTAGGTTAGGTTAGGTTAGGTTAGGTTAGGTTAGGTTAGGTTAGGTTAGGTTAGGTTAGGTTAGGTTAGGTTAGGTTAGGTTAGGTTAGGTTAGGTTAGGTTAGGTTAGGTTAGGTTAGGTTAGGTTAGGTTAGGTTAGGTTAGGTTAGGTTAGGTTAGGTTAGGTTAGGTTAGGTTAGGTTAGGTTAGGTTAGGTTAGGTTAGGTTAGGTTAGGTTAGGTTAGGTTAGGTTAGGTTAGGTTAGGTTAGGTTAGGTTAGGTTAGGTTAGGTTAGGTTAGGTTAGGTTAGGTTAGGTTAGGTTAGGTTAGGTTAGGTTAGGTTAGGTTAGGTTAGGTTAGGTTAGGTTAGGTTAGGTTAGGTTAGGTTAGGTTAGGTTAGGTTAGGTTAGGTTAGGTTAGGTTAGGTTAGGTTAGGTTAGGTTAGGTTAGGTTAGGTTAGGTTAGGTTAGGTTAGGTTAGGTTAGGTTAGGTTAGGTTAGGTTAGGTTAGGTTAGGTTAGGTTAGGTTAGGTTAGGTTAGGTTAGGTTAGGTTAGGTTAGGTTAGGTTAGGTTAGGTTAGGTTAGGTTAGGTTAGGTTAGGTTAGGTTAGGTTAGGTTAGGTTAGGTTAGGTTAGGTTAGGTTAGGTTAGGTTAGGTTAGGTTAGGTTAGGTTAGGTTAGGTTAGGTTAGGTTAGGTTAGGTTAGGTTAGGTTAGGTTAGGTTAGGTTAGGTTAGGTTAGGTTAGGTTAGGTTAGGTTAGGTTAGGTTAGGTTAGGTTAGGTTAGGTTAGGTTAGGTTAGGTTAGGTTAGGTTAGGTTAGGTTAGGTTAGGTTAGGTTAGGTTAGGTTAGGTTAGGTTAGGTTAGGTTAGGTTAGGTTAGGTTAGGTTAGGTTAGGTTAGGTTAGGTTAGGTTAGGTTAGGTTAGGTTAGGTTAGGTTAGGTTAGGTTAGGTTAGGTTAGGTTAGGTTAGGTTAGGTTAGGTTAGGTTAGGTTAGGTTAGGTTAGGTTAGGTTAGGTTAGGTTAGGTTAGGTTAGGTTAGGTTAGGTGGTTAGGTTAGGTTAGGTTAGGTTAGGTTAGGTTAGGTTAGGTTAGGTTAGGTTAGGTTAGGTTAGGTTAGGTTAGGTTAGGTTAGGTTAGGTTAGGTTAGGTTAGGTTAGGTTAGGTTAGGTTAGGTTAGGTTAGGTTAGGTTAGGTTAGGTTAGGTTAGGTTAGGTTAGGTTAGGTTAGGTTAGGTTAGGTTAGGTTAGGTTAGGTTAGGTTAGGTTAGGTTAGGTTAGGTTAGGTTAGGTTAGGTTAGGTTAGGTTAGGTTAGGTTAGGTTAGGTTAGGTTAGGTTAGGTTAGGTTAGGTTAGGTTAGGTTAGGTTAGGTTAGGTTAGGTTAGGTTAGGTTAGGTTAGGTTAGGTTAGGTTAGGTTAGGTTAGGTTAGGTTAGGTTAGGTTAGGTTAGGTTAGGTTAGG
>OX621191.1:0-27500 GCA_951640565.1 Petrophora chlorosata | reverse complement strand
CAGTGAAGAGTTGTGTTCTGAGGTTGTAGGTCCTCATTTTCCCTAATATTCTGTACGCAATAGATGAATCGGGGAAGAAACGCCTGGTCTCTTCTCCGGAGGTGCTAGTTGAGTAACGGATTTGCCACTTTTCTTTAGTTTGCAGCCTGATGGAGTGCCTTGCGTAGGACAACGGGAACGCATCGTATATGGGGGCGATTTTAAGTTTTAGGGCCGCTTCTTTTGCTAGCTCGTCGGCTCTCTCGTTTCCCGTAATACCAGAGTGTGCCTTGATCCAATAGAGGCTGATACTATCGCAGATCTTCCCCATGCACTCTAGGATCTCGTGCGCTATGGGGTTTTCAGATTTACTATCACTTATGGCATCGAGTGCAGATCTGGAATCGCTCAGTATACTGCCGGTCTTCCCTTTTTTGTGCAGGTACCTGACGGCTTCCAATATGGCAATCATTTCGGCTTGGAAGACGCTGCAGTAATCTGCGAGTCGGTATTTCATTTTATGGATTTCTCCGTTGGAGTTCCAGCAAGATACCGCAGCGCCTACCTTTCCTTCTATTTTGCTGCCGTCAGTGTACAGCTTCAATTCTTTATGTGGAATGTTGTCGGCCTCCTCTTGTGTATTAATAATACCATATATTATTTTCGCCCTTTCAGCCGGGTGCGGCAGATCATATGGCGAGATCCTCTTCTGCAGCTCCCTGCCTGGCAGTTCGTGGTAAGTCTTACCTCTCTTCGTCTCATACAGCTCTGCGTTCTCTTTTGCCCTTAGGTCTAGTGGTATGATACGAGCAAGTAATGCGCTAGACACTAGCGACGTTGTGCGGTGGGCTCTACATATTTTGATGGCGAACATCCTGGTTATCCTGTCCAGCTTTTTCCTTATGTAGACCTTATCCGTTACGTTTGCCCATGTACTGGCCGCATACAGTATTATTGGCTCAACCGCAACAAGGTACAAAAGCCTAGTAATATCCGGGTTTAAACCCCATTGTGTTTTGACTGCTCTTGACAGCGTCTTATGGATATTAGCCGCCTTCTTCGTCACGTTGTCTAGGTGT
Organism: Petrophora chlorosata; assembly: GCA_951640565.1. NCBI lineage: Eukaryota > Metazoa > Arthropoda > Insecta > Lepidoptera > Geometridae > Petrophora > Petrophora chlorosata. The sequence continues at coordinate 26,442 of OX621191.1, read as the reverse complement.
TCCGTGAACGTAAGTTTTTTGTCAATTGTGACACCAAGTACTTTGAGAGAGTCACTGATTGCTAATTGTGTTCCCTCTAGCTTAAGTACCGGGTCCTCATATTTTAGTCGCTTTGTGACCAAAATGGCCTGGGTCTTATGGGCAGCAAAGCGCATCTTGTATTTACTGCCCCAATCGGCAATTTCGGCCAGTGCTGCATTGGTTTTGTTCTCCAGTTCCGTCTTGGTTTTCCCACTAGCTATTACCAAAATGTCGTCGGCGAAAGCCTGCACATGCGCCTGTAGGTTTCCAGCCGCCTCAAGCAGGGGATTTAACTGCACGTTCCAGAATAGTGGACCACAAATGGACCCTTGGACACAGCCTTTATTTGTATCCCTCTCGACTTCTTCTCCAAGGTACCTTAATTTGATGGATCTGCCCGACAGGTAGCTGGAAACGAGGCGCAACATGGGCTTCCCTATGTTCATGTTGTGGAGCTCCTTGATGATACTTGGCCACCAACAGTTATCAAAGGCGCCTTCGATGTCTAGAGACACCACGGCTACCAGCTCCTTTTTTCCGACCCCGTCTCTGATGATCCGCATGGCATCGTAGAGTGCGTCTTCGGTTCCTCTCTGCGGGGTGAAGCCATACTGCCGAGGGTTAAGTTGATGGGTGCTTCCCAACCGCCAAGATATCCTCGCTGCTATCATTTTCTCAAGGGTTTTTCCCAAAACCGACAGCAGGCCTATAGGTCGATAGGATTTTGGCAGTGTGTAGTCGTCTTTTGCCGGCTTTGGGATCACCTTTATCCATGCCCTCTTCCAACAACGAGGAAAGTATCCCCGTTTGAGGCAGGCATTGAAAATGGACAGCTGGATATCGGGAGCAGTGATGTAGCTGCGCCAGCATATATCAGCCGTGAAGCCGTCTTCTCCGGGTGCCTTCTTCGGGTCCATGCACTTGTAGACTTCAGTGACCTCCTGTTCCGTAAACAATGGAGCCACAGCTTCCGCGTCAATTTCTTGCCTGAGACCGTTTAGTAGGCCGTCTACTTCTTGCCTTATCTTTTTCTGATGGTCGTTGTCTGTTTGTTCATCATCTCTAGGGAAGAACGTTTCGGCAAGAAGCAGAGCAGACTCTATTGGACTAGCGACCGGCGAGTCTGGCGTCCTTCTCAGTAGCTGGTCTTCTTTAACTCCTTCGCACAATTTCAGGACCCTGTAGGTTCTCTTCCAAACAGTTTCCTTTTCTTCTGTCGTGCAAAAGTCTTTCCAGCTTTTGGTCATCGTCGACTGTATTAGCTCCTTATAGTCGGCTTTGAGCTTAAGATACTCTTTGATGACCTCGGGCTTCCTTCGTTCGTTTGCTTTCCTGATCCTAGCTCGCTGCGTTATCACTTCTGCCTTTTTAGCGCTAAGTTCGTCGGTCCACCACTTTATTTCGGTGGCTTTCTTCAGCTCTGGGACTTTTTTCATCGATAAGTCGCAAGCTTCAGCCACCGCATTGGTGTACTTGATGACTACCCTCTCCAAATCCGCATCAGTGGAGGCTCTACCAATGGCTTCTGTGTCTACTCCGTTTTCCTGGAGTTTGGTTTGCAGGCTCAAGCTGAACTGAGTCCAATCGGCTGTCCGGGTGTTGTACTTCCGCGTGGATTTGCGCGTGACCACACTGTGATCTCGGTTGTAATTCAGCTCGAATTCAATTAGTGAGTGATCAGATAGCGTTACAACATCGGTATTCACTTTCCACTTTCTGATTCTGCTGAGGATCCCACCAGAGCACACTGTGACGTCGACTACGCTTGAGTGCAGTACTCCCATCCGGTATGCCGAAAAAGTAGGCGTACTTCCCTCGTTGAGAATATGCAGGTCGTTTTGTGAGACGAAGTCCATATACTTTGCGCCCCTGCCATTCTCGCGTCGGCTACCCCACCAGGTGCTTGCTGCGTTGATGTCTCCTCCGATTATAAAGTCGGTGACTCCCATGTTGTCCACGATGTATTGAAGTTTGACCAGATCTTCTTCTAAGTCGTCTTCGCCATCCAAGTATACATTTACTACTCCTATTTTAACTCTACCTAATTTAATAACTATACCTACAATGGATTCTAACACAAAATTAGTATTAATTACAATATCTAAATTAGGATCAACAATGACGATGGCCGCGCGCACAGGCTTGTCTTTATCACTCGTAATTTTCTGGACAATACGATAGTTTCCCAAGGTAACATGGGCTTTAGAACCGACGTAGGGTTCCTGCATCAGCAGGATTGATGTTTTCCTTTTTACCGCAGAGTATATGCATTCCTTGGTTGCCTCGTAACCCCTGCCCAAATTGACTTGCGCAAAAGTAACCCTAACTTCCTCAGTTGGAGGGTGAGTTTTATCCCCCTGCCCAAATTGACTTGCGCAAAAGTAACCCTAACTTCCTCAGTTGGAGGGTGAGTTTTATCTGTGGAGGTCCCCGTGTCCACTTTCAGGAGTAGTTTATCCCAAGCCTCGCTATCCTGTCCCATTTCTGCCACTCAGGGCATTCGGTGCTATATGCCGGGTGGTCTGCTGGTGTTCCCGGGTGAACCACGCAGTGGGTGCACGTTGGAGCTCCACTTCGGTTTTTGCAATCCCTAGTGTCATGCTCTTCCGCGCAGAACCCACATGCTGTTTTCTGGGCTGTGCACTCGCTAGCTCTATGCGAGTACCCCATGCAGCGGTAGCACTGGAGGACTGGGGATTGGTCGACAGCGGGGACCATTTGGTACCCAACCCGGACTCGCTTTTCCACTAGGCTATTCCACGCTGGCGGGGTCACTTCGACAATGACGTTGCTTGTGAGGTTGTTGCGACCTCTCGTCCTCCTGATGACTTTCACTACCTTTGAATCGGGAGCAAGACCCACCAGGAGGTGAGAGTTCTGCTTCTGTATAGCGTCTCCAATTTTTGCATCCGTCATATCGTTTGCAACCCCGACCAGTCTGAGTAGTGGGTTCCTTACTTTGGGTTGGCTGACAGTCAGTCTGTCCGCCTTCTCCTTGATTGCCGTTACCAAGCTGGCTCTGTCAGTTTCGGTGTCACAGTTCACCACGACTTTTTGGTTTTTAACCTTTCTAATGCCACTCACGCCTACTCCCAATGTGATTACGTCCACTTTGTCCTTGAGACACTCCACCACATCCTGACTGGTGTGCTGTGGATCAATCGACTCTACAAGGACCGGGTAGCGGGGTTTCATTACTGCTTCCCTATATGAAAGCCTGCGTTCGTCATCATTTAGTCTCCTAGAGGCGCGGGGTCTCTGCACTTCCAGCTTCCGAGCGTCAGCATGCACAGGTGTCCGGGTCACTATAGCCTCAATGGCTGTTAGCTTTTCGCTTATGTCCGTAAGGGCCACCTCGGTCCCCAGTCCCGGGCACTGCTCCTGCATTTGCGTAACCAAACCGGCCTGGCCCACCTCTCTGATCTCGTCGATAGTGACTACAATGTCCTTTGGTTAGGTTAGGTTAGGTTAGGTTAGGTTAGGTTAGGTTAGGTTAGGTTAGGTTAGGTTAGGTTAGGTTAGGTTAGGTTAGGTTAGGTTAGGTTAGGTTAGGTTAGGTTAGGTTAGGTTAGGTTAGGTTAGGTTAGGTTAGGTTAGGTTAGGTTAGGTTAGGTTAGGTTAGGTTAGGTTAGGTTAGGTTAGGTTAGGTTAGGTTAGGTTAGGTTAGGTTAGGTTAGGTTAGGTTAGGTTAGGTTAGGTTAGGTTAGGTTAGGTTAGGTTAGGTTAGGTTAGGTTAGGTTAGGTTAGGTTAGGTTAGGTTAGGTTAGGTTAGGTTAGGTTAGGTTAGGTTAGGTTAGGTTAGGTTAGGTTAGGTTAGGTTAGGTTAGGTTAGGTTAGGTTAGGTTAGGTTAGGTTAGGTTAGGTTAGGTTAGGTTAGGTTAGGTTAGGTTAGGTTAGGTTAGGTTAGGTTAGGTTAGGTTAGGTTAGGTTAGGTTAGGTTAGGTTAGGTTAGGTTAGGTTAGGTTAGGTTAGGTTAGGTTAGGTTAGGTTAGGTTAGGTTAGGTTAGGTTAGGTTAGGTTAGGTTAGGTTAGGTTAGGTTAGGTTAGGTTAGGTTAGGTTAGGTTAGGTTAGGTTAGGTTAGGTTAGGTTAGGTTAGGTTAGGTTAGGTTAGGTTAGGTTAGGTTAGGTTAGGTTAGGTTAGGTTAGGTTAGGTTAGGTTAGGTTAGGTTAGGTTAGGTTAGGTTAGGTTAGGTTAGGTTAGGTTAGGTTAGGTTAGGTTAGGTTAGGTTAGGTTAGGTTAGGTTAGGTTAGGTTAGGTTAGGTTAGGTTAGGTTAGGTTAGGTTAGGTTAGGTTAGGTTAGGTTAGGTTAGGTTAGGTTAGGTTAGGTTAGGTTAGGTTAGGTTAGGTTAGGTTAGGTTAGGTTAGGTTAGGTTAGGTTAGGTTAGGTTAGGTTAGGTTAGGTTAGGTTAGGTTAGGTTAGGTTAGGTTAGGTTAGGTTAGGTTAGGTTAGGTTAGGTTAGGTTAGGTTAGGTTAGGTTAGGTTAGGTTAGGTTAGGTTAGGTTAGGTTAGGTTAGGTTAGGTTAGGTTAGGTTAGGTTAGGTTAGGTTAGGTTAGGTTAGGTTAGGTTAGGTTAGGTTAGGTTAGGTTAGGTTAGGTTAGGTTAGGTTAGGTTAGGTTAGGTTAGGTTAGGTTAGGTTAGGTTAGGTTAGGTTAGGTTAGGTTAGGTTAGGTTAGGTTAGGTTAGGTTAGGTTAGGTTAGGTTAGGTTAGGTTAGGTTAGGTTAGGTTAGGTTAGGTTAGGTTAGGTTAGGTTAGGTTAGGTTAGGTTAGGTTAGGTTAGGTTAGGTTAGGTTAGGTTAGGTTAGGTTAGGTTAGGTTAGGTTAGGTTAGGTTAGGTTAGGTTAGGTTAGGTTAGGTTAGGTTAGGTTAGGTTAGGTTAGGTTAGGTTAGGTTAGGTTAGGTTAGGTTAGGTTAGGTTAGGTTAGGTTAGGTTAGGTTAGGTTAGGTTAGGTTAGGTTAGGTTAGGTTAGGTTAGGTTAGGTTAGGTTAGGTTAGGTTAGGTTAGGTTAGGTTAGGTTAGGTTAGGTTAGGTTAGGTTAGGTTAGGTTAGGTTAGGTTAGGTTAGGTTAGGTTAGGTTAGGTTAGGTTAGGTTAGGTTAGGTTAGGTTAGGTTAGGTTAGGTTAGGTTAGGTTAGGTTAGGTTAGGTTAGGTTAGGTTAGGTTAGGTTAGGTTAGGTTAGGTTAGGTTAGGTTAGGTTAGGTTAGGTTAGGTTAGGTTAGGTTAGGTTAGGTTAGGTTAGGTTAGGTTAGGTTAGGTTAGGTTAGGTTAGGTTAGGTTAGGTTAGGTTAGGTTAGGTTAGGTTAGGTTAGGTTAGGTTAGGTTAGGTTAGGTTAGGTTAGGTTAGGTTAGGTTAGGTTAGGTTAGGTTAGGTTAGGTTAGGTTAGGTTAGGTTAGGTTAGGTTAGGTTAGGTTAGGTTAGGTTAGGTTAGGTTAGGTTAGGTTAGGTTAGGTTAGGTTAGGTTAGGTTAGGTTAGGTTAGGTTAGGTTAGGTTAGGTTAGGTTAGGTTAGGTTAGGTTAGGTTAGGTTAGGTTAGGTTAGGTTAGGTTAGGTTAGGTTAGGTTAGGTTAGGTTAGGTTAGGTTAGGTTAGGTTAGGTTAGGTTAGGTTAGGTTAGGTTAGGTTAGGTTAGGTTAGGTTAGGTTAGGTTAGGTTAGGTTAGGTTAGGTTAGGTTAGGTTAGGTTAGGTTAGGTTAGGTTAGGTTAGGTTAGGTTAGGTTAGGTTAGGTTAGGTTAGGTTAGGTTAGGTTAGGTTAGGTTAGGTTAGGTTAGGTTAGGTTAGGTTAGGTTAGGTTAGGTTAGGTTAGGTTAGGTTAGGTTAGGTTAGGTTAGGTTAGGTTAGGTTAGGTTAGGTTAGGTTAGGTTAGGTTAGGTTAGGTTAGGTTAGGTTAGGTTAGGTTAGGTTAGGTTAGGTTAGGTTAGGTTAGGTTAGGTTAGGTTAGGTTAGGTTAGGTTAGGTTAGGTTAGGTTAGGTTAGGTTAGGTTAGGTTAGGTTAGGTTAGGTTAGGTTAGGTTAGGTTAGGTTAGGTTAGGTTAGGTTAGGTTAGGTTAGGTTAGGTTAGGTTAGGTTAGGTTAGGTTAGGTTAGGTTAGGTTAGGTTAGGTTAGGTTAGGTTAGGTTAGGTTAGGTTAGGTTAGGTTAGGTTAGGTTAGGTTAGGTTAGGTTAGGTTAGGTTAGGTTAGGTTAGGTTAGGTTAGGTTAGGTTAGGTTAGGTTAGGTTAGGTTAGGTTAGGTTAGGTTAGGTTAGGTTAGGTTAGGTTAGGTTAGGTTAGGTTAGGTTAGGTTAGGTTAGGTTAGGTTAGGTTAGGTTAGGTTAGGTTAGGTTAGGTTAGGTTAGGTTAGGTTAGGTTAGGTTAGGTTAGGTTAGGTTAGGTTAGGTTAGGTTAGGTTAGGTTAGGTTAGGTTAGGTTAGGTTAGGTTAGGTTAGGTTAGGTTAGGTTAGGTTAGGTTAGGTTAGGTTAGGTTAGGTTAGGTTAGGTTAGGTTAGGTTAGGTTAGGTTAGGTTAGGTTAGGTTAGGTTAGGTTAGGTTAGGTTAGGTTAGGTTAGGTTAGGTTAGGTTAGGTTAGGTTAGGTTAGGTTAGGTTAGGTTAGGTTAGGTTAGGTTAGGTTAGGTTAGGTTAGGTTAGGTTAGGTTAGGTTAGGTTAGGTTAGGTTAGGTTAGGTTAGGTTAGGTTAGGTTAGGTTAGGTTAGGTTAGGTTAGGTTAGGTTAGGTTAGGTTAGGTTAGGTTAGGTTAGGTTAGGTTAGGTTAGGTTAGGTTAGGTTAGGTTAGGTTAGGTTAGGTTAGGTTAGGTTAGGTTAGGTTAGGTTAGGTTAGGTTAGGTTAGGTTAGGTTAGGTTAGGTTAGGTTAGGTTAGGTTAGGTTAGGTTAGGTTAGGTTAGGTTAGGTTAGGTTAGGTTAGGTTAGGTTAGGTTAGGTTAGGTTAGGTTAGGTTAGGTTAGGTTAGGTTAGGTTAGGTTAGGTTAGGTTAGGTTAGGTTAGGTTAGGTTAGGTTAGGTTAGGTTAGGTTAGGTTAGGTTAGGTTAGGTTAGGTTAGGTTAGGTTAGGTTAGGTTAGGTTAGGTTAGGTTAGGTTAGGTTAGGTTAGGTTAGGTTAGGTTAGGTTAGGTTAGGTTAGGTTAGGTTAGGTTAGGTTAGGTTAGGTTAGGTTAGGTTAGGTTAGGTTAGGTTAGGTTAGGTTAGGTTAGGTTAGGTTAGGTTAGGTTAGGTTAGGTTAGGTTAGGTTAGGTTAGGTTAGGTTAGGTTAGGTTAGGTTAGGTTAGGTTAGGTTAGGTTAGGTTAGGTTAGGTTAGGTTAGGTTAGGTTAGGTTAGGTTAGGTTAGGTTAGGTTAGGTTAGGTTAGGTTAGGTTAGGTTAGGTTAGGTTAGGTTAGGTTAGGTTAGGTTAGGTTAGGTTAGGTTAGGTTAGGTTAGGTTAGGTTAGGTTAGGTTAGGTTAGGTTAGGTTAGGTTAGGTTAGGTTAGGTTAGGTTAGGTTAGGTTAGGTTAGGTTAGGTTAGGTTAGGTTAGGTTAGGTTAGGTTAGGTTAGGTTAGGTTAGGTTAGGTTAGGTTAGGTTAGGTTAGGTTAGGTTAGGTTAGGTTAGGTTAGGTTAGGTTAGGTTAGGTTAGGTTAGGTTAGGTTAGGTTAGGTTAGGTTAGGTTAGGTTAGGTTAGGTTAGGTTAGGTTAGGTTAGGTTAGGTTAGGTTAGGTTAGGTTAGGTTAGGTTAGGTTAGGTTAGGTTAGGTTAGGTTAGGTTAGGTTAGGTTAGGTTAGGTTAGGTTAGGTTAGGTTAGGTTAGGTTAGGTTAGGTTAGGTTAGGTTAGGTTAGGTTAGGTTAGGTTAGGTTAGGTTAGGTTAGGTTAGGTTAGGTTAGGTTAGGTTAGGTTAGGTTAGGTTAGGTTAGGTTAGGTTAGGTTAGGTTAGGTTAGGTTAGGTTAGGTTAGGTTAGGTTAGGTTAGGTTAGGTTAGGTTAGGTTAGGTTAGGTTAGGTTAGGTTAGGTTAGGTTAGGTTAGGTTAGGTTAGGTTAGGTTAGGTTAGGTTAGGTTAGGTTAGGTTAGGTTAGGTTAGGTTAGGTTAGGTTAGGTTAGGTTAGGTTAGGTTAGGTTAGGTTAGGTTAGGTTAGGTTAGGTTAGGTTAGGTTAGGTTAGGTTAGGTTAGGTTAGGTTAGGTTAGGTTAGGTTAGGTTAGGTTAGGTTAGGTTAGGTTAGGTTAGGTTAGGTTAGGTTAGGTTAGGTTAGGTTAGGTTAGGTTAGGTTAGGTTAGGTTAGGTTAGGTTAGGTTAGGTTAGGTTAGGTTAGGTTAGGTTAGGTTAGGTTAGGTTAGGTTAGGTTAGGTTAGGTTAGGTTAGGTTAGGTTAGGTTAGGTTAGGTTAGGTTAGGTTAGGTTAGGTTAGGTTAGGTTAGGTTAGGTTAGGTTAGGTTAGGTTAGGTTAGGTTAGGTTAGGTTAGGTTAGGTTAGGTTAGGTTAGGTTAGGTTAGGTTAGGTTAGGTTAGGTTAGGTTAGGTTAGGTTAGGTTAGGTTAGGTTAGGTTAGGTTAGGTTAGGTTAGGTTAGGTTAGGTTAGGTTAGGTTAGGTTAGGTTAGGTTAGGTTAGGTTAGGTTAGGTTAGGTTAGGTTAGGTTAGGTTAGGTTAGGTTAGGTTAGGTTAGGTTAGGTTAGGTTAGGTTAGGTTAGGTTAGGTTAGGTTAGGTTAGGTTAGGTTAGGTTAGGTTAGGTTAGGTTAGGTTAGGTTAGGTTAGGTTAGGTTAGGTTAGGTTAGGTTAGGTTAGGTTAGGTTAGGTTAGGTTAGGTTAGGTTAGGTTAGGTTAGGTTAGGTTAGGTTAGGTTAGGTTAGGTTAGGTTAGGTTAGGTTAGGTTAGGTTAGGTTAGGTTAGGTTAGGTTAGGTTAGGTTAGGTTAGGTTAGGTTAGGTTAGGTTAGGTTAGGTTAGGTTAGGTTAGGTTAGGTTAGGTTAGGTTAGGTTAGGTTAGGTTAGGTTAGGTTAGGTTAGGTTAGGTTAGGTTAGGTTAGGTTAGGTTAGGTTAGGTTAGGTTAGGTTAGGTTAGGTTAGGTTAGGTTAGGTTAGGTTAGGTTAGGTTAGGTTAGGTTAGGTTAGGTTAGGTTAGGTTAGGTTAGGTTAGGTTAGGTTAGGTTAGGTTAGGTTAGGTTAGGTTAGGTTAGGTTAGGTTAGGTTAGGTTAGGTTAGGTTAGGTTAGGTTAGGTTAGGTTAGGTTAGGTTAGGTTAGGTTAGGTTAGGTTAGGTTAGGTTAGGTTAGGTTAGGTTAGGTTAGGTTAGGTTAGGTTAGGTTAGGTTAGGTTAGGTTAGGTTAGGTTAGGTTAGGTTAGGTTAGGTTAGGTTAGGTTAGGTTAGGTTAGGTTAGGTTAGGTTAGGTTAGGTTAGGTTAGGTTAGGTTAGGTTAGGTTAGGTTAGGTTAGGTTAGGTTAGGTTAGGTTAGGTTAGGTTAGGTTAGGTTAGGTTAGGTTAGGTTAGGTTAGGTTAGGTTAGGTTAGGTTAGGTTAGGTTAGGTTAGGTTAGGTTAGGTTAGGTTAGGTTAGGTTAGGTTAGGTTAGGTTAGGTTAGGTTAGGTTAGGTTAGGTTAGGTTAGGTTAGGTTAGGTTAGGTTAGGTTAGGTTAGGTTAGGTTAGGTTAGGTTAGGTTAGGTTAGGTTAGGTTAGGTTAGGTTAGGTTAGGTTAGGTTAGGTTAGGTTAGGTTAGGTTAGGTTAGGTTAGGTTAGGTTAGGTTAGGTTAGGTTAGGTTAGGTTAGGTTAGGTTAGGTTAGGTTAGGTTAGGTTAGGTTAGGTTAGGTTAGGTTAGGTTAGGTTAGGTTAGGTTAGGTTAGGTTAGGTTAGGTTAGGTTAGGTTAGGTTAGGTTAGGTTAGGTTAGGTTAGGTTAGGTTAGGTTAGGTTAGGTTAGGTTAGGTTAGGTTAGGTTAGGTTAGGTTAGGTTAGGTTAGGTTAGGTTAGGTTAGGTTAGGTTAGGTTAGGTTAGGTTAGGTTAGGTTAGGTTAGGTTAGGTTAGGTTAGGTTAGGTTAGGTTAGGTTAGGTTAGGTTAGGTTAGGTTAGGTTAGGTTAGGTTAGGTTAGGTTAGGTTAGGTTAGGTTAGGTTAGGTTAGGTTAGGTTAGGTTAGGTTAGGTTAGGTTAGGTTAGGTTAGGTTAGGTTAGGTTAGGTTAGGTTAGGTTAGGTTAGGTTAGGTTAGGTTAGGTTAGGTTAGGTTAGGTTAGGTTAGGTTAGGTTAGGTTAGGTTAGGTTAGGTTAGGTTAGGTTAGGTTAGGTTAGGTTAGGTTAGGTTAGGTTAGGTTAGGTTAGGTTAGGTTAGGTTAGGTTAGGTTAGGTTAGGTTAGGTTAGGTTAGGTTAGGTTAGGTTAGGTTAGGTTAGGTTAGGTTAGGTTAGGTTAGGTTAGGTTAGGTTAGGTTAGGTTAGGTTAGGTTAGGTTAGGTTAGGTTAGGTTAGGTTAGGTTAGGTTAGGTTAGGTTAGGTTAGGTTAGGTTAGGTTAGGTTAGGTTAGGTTAGGTTAGGTTAGGTTAGGTTAGGTTAGGTTAGGTTAGGTTAGGTTAGGTTAGGTTAGGTTAGGTTAGGTTAGGTTAGGTTAGGTTAGGTTAGGTTAGGTTAGGTTAGGTTAGGTTAGGTTAGGTTAGGTTAGGTTAGGTTAGGTTAGGTTAGGTTAGGTTAGGTTAGGTTAGGTTAGGTTAGGTTAGGTTAGGTTAGGTTAGGTTAGGTTAGGTTAGGTTAGGTTAGGTTAGGTTAGGTTAGGTTAGGTTAGGTTAGGTTAGGTTAGGTTAGGTTAGGTTAGGTTAGGTTAGGTTAGGTTAGGTTAGGTTAGGTTAGGTTAGGTTAGGTTAGGTTAGGTTAGGTTAGGTTAGGTTAGGTTAGGTTAGGTTAGGTTAGGTTAGGTTAGGTTAGGTTAGGTTAGGTTAGGTTAGGTTAGGTTAGGTTAGGTTAGGTTAGGTTAGGTTAGGTTAGGTTAGGTTAGGTTAGGTTAGGTTAGGTTAGGTTAGGTTAGGTTAGGTTAGGTTAGGTTAGGTTAGGTTAGGTTAGGTTAGGTTAGGTTAGGTTAGGTTAGGTTAGGTTAGGTTAGGTTAGGTTAGGTTAGGTTAGGTTAGGTTAGGTTAGGTTAGGTTAGGTTAGGTTAGGTTAGGTTAGGTTAGGTTAGGTTAGGTTAGGTTAGGTTAGGTTAGGTTAGGTTAGGTTAGGTTAGGTTAGGTTAGGTTAGGTTAGGTTAGGTTAGGTTAGGTTAGGTTAGGTTAGGTTAGGTTAGGTTAGGTTAGGTTAGGTTAGGTTAGGTTAGGTTAGGTTAGGTTAGGTTAGGTTAGGTTAGGTTAGGTTAGGTTAGGTTAGGTTAGGTTAGGTTAGGTTAGGTTAGGTTAGGTTAGGTTAGGTTAGGTTAGGTTAGGTTAGGTTAGGTTAGGTTAGGTTAGGTTAGGTTAGGTTAGGTTAGGTTAGGTTAGGTTAGGTTAGGTTAGGTTAGGTTAGGTTAGGTTAGGTTAGGTTAGGTTAGGTTAGGTTAGGTTAGGTTAGGTTAGGTTAGGTTAGGTTAGGTTAGGTTAGGTTAGGTTAGGTTAGGTTAGGTTAGGTTAGGTTAGGTTAGGTTAGGTTAGGTTAGGTTAGGTTAGGTTAGGTTAGGTTAGGTTAGGTTAGGTTAGGTTAGGTTAGGTTAGGTTAGGTTAGGTTAGGTTAGGTTAGGTTAGGTTAGGTTAGGTTAGGTTAGGTTAGGTTAGGTTAGGTTAGGTTAGGTTAGGTTAGGTTAGGTTAGGTTAGGTTAGGTTAGGTTAGGTTAGGTTAGGTTAGGTTAGGTTAGGTTAGGTTAGGTTAGGTTAGGTTAGGTTAGGTTAGGTTAGGTTAGGTTAGGTTAGGTTAGGTTAGGTTAGGTTAGGTTAGGTTAGGTTAGGTTAGGTTAGGTTAGGTTAGGTTAGGTTAGGTTAGGTTAGGTTAGGTTAGGTTAGGTTAGGTTAGGTTAGGTTAGGTTAGGTTAGGTTAGGTTAGGTTAGGTTAGGTTAGGTTAGGTTAGGTTAGGTTAGGTTAGGTTAGGTTAGGTTAGGTTAGGTTAGGTTAGGTTAGGTTAGGTTAGGTTAGGTTAGGTTAGGTTAGGTTAGGTTAGGTTAGGTTAGGTTAGGTTAGGTTAGGTTAGGTTAGGTTAGGTTAGGTTAGGTTAGGTTAGGTTAGGTTAGGTTAGGTTAGGTTAGGTTAGGTTAGGTTAGGTTAGGTTAGGTTAGGTTAGGTTAGGTTAGGTTAGGTTAGGTTAGGTTAGGTTAGGTTAGGTTAGGTTAGGTTAGGTTAGGTTAGGTTAGGTTAGGTTAGGTTAGGTTAGGTTAGGTTAGGTTAGGTTAGGTTAGGTTAGGTTAGGTTAGGTTAGGTTAGGTTAGGTTAGGTTAGGTTAGGTTAGGTTAGGTTAGGTTAGGTTAGGTTAGGTTAGGTTAGGTTAGGTTAGGTTAGGTTAGGTTAGGTTAGGTTAGGTTAGGTTAGGTTAGGTTAGGTTAGGTTAGGTTAGGTTAGGTTAGGTTAGGTTAGGTTAGGTTAGGTTAGGTTAGGTTAGGTTAGGTTAGGTTAGGTTAGGTTAGGTTAGGTTAGGTTAGGTTAGGTTAGGTTAGGTTAGGTTAGGTTAGGTTAGGTTAGGTTAGGTTAGGTTAGGTTAGGTTAGGTTAGGTTAGGTTAGGTTAGGTTAGGTTAGGTTAGGTTAGGTTAGGTTAGGTTAGGTTAGGTTAGGTTAGGTTAGGTTAGGTTAGGTTAGGTTAGGTTAGGTTAGGTTAGGTTAGGTTAGGTTAGGTTAGGTTAGGTTAGGTTAGGTTAGGTTAGGTTAGGTTAGGTTAGGTTAGGTTAGGTTAGGTTAGGTTAGGTTAGGTTAGGTTAGGTTAGGTTAGGTTAGGTTAGGTTAGGTTAGGTTAGGTTAGGTTAGGTTAGGTTAGGTTAGGTTAGGTTAGGTTAGGTTAGGTTAGGTTAGGTTAGGTTAGGTTAGGTTAGGTTAGGTTAGGTTAGGTTAGGTTAGGTTAGGTTAGGTTAGGTTAGGTTAGGTTAGGTTAGGTTAGGTTAGGTTAGGTTAGGTTAGGTTAGGTTAGGTTAGGTTAGGTTAGGTTAGGTTAGGTTAGGTTAGGTTAGGTTAGGTTAGGTTAGGTTAGGTTAGGTTAGGTTAGGTTAGGTTAGGTTAGGTTAGGTTAGGTTAGGTTAGGTTAGGTTAGGTTAGGTTAGGTTAGGTTAGGTTAGGTTAGGTTAGGTTAGGTTAGGTTAGGTTAGGTTAGGTTAGGTTAGGTTAGGTTAGGTTAGGTTAGGTTAGGTTAGGTTAGGTTAGGTTAGGTTAGGTTAGGTTAGGTTAGGTTAGGTTAGGTTAGGTTAGGTTAGGTTAGGTTAGGTTAGGTTAGGTTAGGTTAGGTTAGGTTAGGTTAGGTTAGGTTAGGTTAGGTTAGGTTAGGTTAGGTTAGGTTAGGTTAGGTTAGGTTAGGTTAGGTTAGGTTAGGTTAGGTTAGGTTAGGTTAGGTTAGGTTAGGTTAGGTTAGGTTAGGTTAGGTTAGGTTAGGTTAGGTTAGGTTAGGTTAGGTTAGGTTAGGTTAGGTTAGGTTAGGTTAGGTTAGGTTAGGTTAGGTTAGGTTAGGTTAGGTTAGGTTAGGTTAGGTTAGGTTAGGTTAGGTTAGGTTAGGTTAGGTTAGGTTAGGTTAGGTTAGGTTAGGTTAGGTTAGGTTAGGTTAGGTTAGGTTAGGTTAGGTTAGGTTAGGTTAGGTTAGGTTAGGTTAGGTTAGGTTAGGTTAGGTTAGGTTAGGTTAGGTTAGGTTAGGTTAGGTTAGGTTAGGTTAGGTTAGGTTAGGTTAGGTTAGGTTAGGTTAGGTTAGGTTAGGTTAGGTTAGGTTAGGTTAGGTTAGGTTAGGTTAGGTTAGGTTAGGTTAGGTTAGGTTAGGTTAGGTTAGGTTAGGTTAGGTTAGGTTAGGTTAGGTTAGGTTAGGTTAGGTTAGGTTAGGTTAGGTTAGGTTAGGTTAGGTTAGGTTAGGTTAGGTTAGGTTAGGTTAGGTTAGGTTAGGTTAGGTTAGGTTAGGTTAGGTTAGGTTAGGTTAGGTTAGGTTAGGTTAGGTTAGGTTAGGTTAGGTTAGGTTAGGTTAGGTTAGGTTAGGTTAGGTTAGGTTAGGTTAGGTTAGGTTAGGTTAGGTTAGGTTAGGTTAGGTTAGGTTAGGTTAGGTTAGGTTAGGTTAGGTTAGGTTAGGTTAGGTTAGGTTAGGTTAGGTTAGGTTAGGTTAGGTTAGGTTAGGTTAGGTTAGGTTAGGTTAGGTTAGGTTAGGTTAGGTTAGGTTAGGTTAGGTTAGGTTAGGTTAGGTTAGGTTAGGTTAGGTTAGGTTAGGTTAGGTTAGGTTAGGTTAGGTTAGGTTAGGTTAGGTTAGGTTAGGTTAGGTTAGGTTAGGTTAGGTTAGGTTAGGTTAGGTTAGGTTAGGTTAGGTTAGGTTAGGTTAGGTTAGGTTAGGTTAGGTTAGGTTAGGTTAGGTTAGGTTAGGTTAGGTTAGGTTAGGTTAGGTTAGGTTAGGTTAGGTTAGGTTAGGTTAGGTTAGGTTAGGTTAGGTTAGGTTAGGTTAGGTTAGGTTAGGTTAGGTTAGGTTAGGTTAGGTTAGGTTAGGTTAGGTTAGGTTAGGTTAGGTTAGGTTAGGTTAGGTTAGGTTAGGTTAGGTTAGGTTAGGTTAGGTTAGGTTAGGTTAGGTTAGGTTAGGTTAGGTTAGGTTAGGTTAGGTTAGGTTAGGTTAGGTTAGGTTAGGTTAGGTTAGGTTAGGTTAGGTTAGGTTAGGTTAGGTTAGGTTAGGTTAGGTTAGGTTAGGTTAGGTTAGGTTAGGTTAGGTTAGGTTAGGTTAGGTTAGGTTAGGTTAGGTTAGGTTAGGTTAGGTTAGGTTAGGTTAGGTTAGGTTAGGTTAGGTTAGGTTAGGTTAGGTTAGGTTAGGTTAGGTTAGGTTAGGTTAGGTTAGGTTAGGTTAGGTTAGGTTAGGTTAGGTTAGGTTAGGTTAGGTTAGGTTAGGTTAGGTTAGGTTAGGTTAGGTTAGGTTAGGTTAGGTTAGGTTAGGTTAGGTTAGGTTAGGTTAGGTTAGGTTAGGTTAGGTTAGGTTAGGTTAGGTTAGGTTAGGTTAGGTTAGGTTAGGTTAGGTTAGGTTAGGTTAGGTTAGGTTAGGTTAGGTTAGGTTAGGTTAGGTTAGGTTAGGTTAGGTTAGGTTAGGTTAGGTTAGGTTAGGTTAGGTTAGGTTAGGTTAGGTTAGGTTAGGTTAGGTTAGGTTAGGTTAGGTTAGGTTAGGTTAGGTTAGGTTAGGTTAGGTTAGGTTAGGTTAGGTTAGGTTAGGTTAGGTTAGGTTAGGTTAGGTTAGGTTAGGTTAGGTTAGGTTAGGTTAGGTTAGGTTAGGTTAGGTTAGGTTAGGTTAGGTTAGGTTAGGTTAGGTTAGGTTAGGTTAGGTTAGGTTAGGTTAGGTTAGGTTAGGTTAGGTTAGGTTAGGTTAGGTTAGGTTAGGTTAGGTTAGGTTAGGTTAGGTTAGGTTAGGTTAGGTTAGGTTAGGTTAGGTTAGGTTAGGTTAGGTTAGGTTAGGTTAGGTTAGGTTAGGTTAGGTTAGGTTAGGTTAGGTTAGGTTAGGTTAGGTTAGGTTAGGTTAGGTTAGGTTAGGTTAGGTTAGGTTAGGTTAGGTTAGGTTAGGTTAGGTTAGGTTAGGTTAGGTTAGGTTAGGTTAGGTTAGGTTAGGTTAGGTTAGGTTAGGTTAGGTTAGGTTAGGTTAGGTTAGGTTAGGTTAGGTTAGGTTAGGTTAGGTTAGGTTAGGTTAGGTTAGGTTAGGTTAGGTTAGGTTAGGTTAGGTTAGGTTAGGTTAGGTTAGGTTAGGTTAGGTTAGGTTAGGTTAGGTTAGGTTAGGTTAGGTTAGGTTAGGTTAGGTTAGGTTAGGTTAGGTTAGGTTAGGTTAGGTTAGGTTAGGTTAGGTTAGGTTAGGTTAGGTTAGGTTAGGTTAGGTTAGGTTAGGTTAGGTTAGGTTAGGTTAGGTTAGGTTAGGTTAGGTTAGGTTAGGTTAGGTTAGGTTAGGTTAGGTTAGGTTAGGTTAGGTTAGGTTAGGTTAGGTTAGGTTAGGTTAGGTTAGGTTAGGTTAGGTTAGGTTAGGTTAGGTTAGGTTAGGTTAGGTTAGGTTAGGTTAGGTTAGGTTAGGTTAGGTTAGGTTAGGTTAGGTTAGGTTAGGTTAGGTTAGGTTAGGTTAGGTTAGGTTAGGTTAGGTTAGGTTAGGTTAGGTTAGGTTAGGTTAGGTTAGGTTAGGTTAGGTTAGGTTAGGTTAGGTTAGGTTAGGTTAGGTTAGGTTAGGTTAGGTTAGGTTAGGTTAGGTTAGGTTAGGTTAGGTTAGGTTAGGTTAGGTTAGGTTAGGTTAGGTTAGGTTAGGTTAGGTTAGGTTAGGTTAGGTTAGGTTAGGTTAGGTTAGGTTAGGTTAGGTTAGGTTAGGTTAGGTTAGGTTAGGTTAGGTTAGGTTAGGTTAGGTTAGGTTAGGTTAGGTTAGGTTAGGTTAGGTTAGGTTAGGTTAGGTTAGGTTAGGTTAGGTTAGGTTAGGTTAGGTTAGGTTAGGTTAGGTTAGGTTAGGTTAGGTTAGGTTAGGTTAGGTTAGGTTAGGTTAGGTTAGGTTAGGTTAGGTTAGGTTAGGTTAGGTTAGGTTAGGTTAGGTTAGGTTAGGTTAGGTTAGGTTTTTTTTTTTTTTTTTTTTTTTTTTTTTTTTGTTTGTCCGGGCGCCATGGCCCGGCCCGCGAAAACTATCCCTATATGGGGATACCATTTGAATCTTTATTAAATAATCAGAACCGAATGCTTATTAATATTACAATCATAAATACTGAACTTACTTACTAACATGCAACGGGATGTTTGCTTTAAGTATTGTTCCCTTTACCTTAAGTTTCACTAATCAATTACAAATTTCATTCTTTTAACTCTATTGATAACATCATTTAGAAAACTACCTAACATGCAGCAAGGGCATTATATCACATAATAACATTATGTAAGTAATACCCCCGCTTAAACATGCAGGGCGAAAGGCAAACTTCCCTAGGAAGAGTGCCAACACCCACTTTACAATAGCCTACTGTTACATGCATAATTGACATCTTTTTGAGCTTTTATAAGCTAATCAAATTAGAACACTGCGCATTACACAAAATATAGCGCGCATTGAACACATTAATAATTAAATAATCAAATATAACAATTATATTATCATGCTTATTATTAACTACTATTCCAAATTATCCAATATCGTATTGTAGCTCTGCTTACTACACAAAATGTAGCAAGCAGTCCACTCTCTAATTATCGATTTAGTATAGATTTCAATAAACAGATTTGACCAATCAATCACAATTACGACCAATTACAATAAAGCGCGCACTACACATTAATTATTACGTAATCAATTACAACAATTACTATCATTATATTATCATTTATAATTAATTATAATATATAATACAATTATAATATAATTAATTATAACACAATTTTAATTATCATTATAATCAACTATAACAATTATATTCATTATATATTCATATCATACTAAAATCAACAATTATATATTCATATCATGCTAAATCCATTATTCAATTTATCTAGTATTGTAACTCTGCCTACTACACGAAATGTAGCACACAGTCCAACACACAATTATTTATTTAATCAAATCAATTATTATTTAATAAATTAATCACAAATCGCAACCAATCACAATAATTACATAATCACTATCCAAACCAATGATTTAATTAACGAAAATAATCAAGTTGAATCAAAACATTAATAATTGCCATTATCATAATAATCTTGAACTATCGTAAAATAAATCATCACAATAATCAAATTTGTAACTAAGAACAGCGCGCCACGCAAAATATAGCGCGCATTTAAACGCTCATTATTAATCGTAACATAATCAGCACAAACAACTTATCGAGATTTACCACTGGCAATAACTCGATTAATTACCATCCCAAGACCAACTTGAGTAATGGGAATAAACTGAGTAAATCAATTAAAAAAAATACTAATTTGCAAACATAATAATATACACATGCAATTACTTAAATAAAAACAATCAATTAATAGAAATAGAAATTTTACTACTGGCAATGATATTATAAGCTTGCTCAATTATTATTCGGACATTTATTGTTGGCTGTGAGTTAAAGCGGGTTACCAATTAATGTTATTGTACTGTCGACCCATTAGCCCGAGCCGCCTTACGGACGACCACTTCGGCGAACTCCAAAAACACCATACGGCAGTTGTCATCATTAAACAAATTGGACAGTTCACCCACACGCAAGGTGAGCCCTATCTTAGTCTCGCACTCAAACCTGAGGACAGCGAACCTCGGGCAGTCAAAGAGGATGTGTGGCACGTTTTCCTCTGCAAGGCCATCACAAACACAAAAAGGTGTCGCAGCCAACTTGAATCGGTGAAGATATGATTTGAAGCCCCCGTGACCAGTAAGTAGCTGCGCCCTGAGGTTCGTCATCCTCAAGCTGGAAAGTATCTTGTAGGCTCGCCTGACATCTGGTAGGAACATCCTTGTGACGGCTCCAGCTCCCGCAGTCTCGTAACGCCTCTGCCATGCAGCCAGGGTGGAGCCCCTGGTTAGGTGCTTGGCAAAGGACAGGGGGAAAGCGTCATACACAGCCGCCTGTCGGTTGTTCAGCGCAGCGTACTTGGCGAGCTCGTCCGCCCTCTCATTTCCCGCAATGCCAACATGCGCCCGGACCCAGTAAAACTCGACGACCCCCCCCTCCGCCTCGACTTCACGCATCAAACAGCGCACGCGATGCACCAGTGGATGAAGCGATTCCGGATTGGAGATAGCGTCCAGTGCTGATCTGGAGTCACTGATGATATTAGCACTTTTGTAACGAGATCTGGAAGTCATTTCGAGTGCTCTCAAGATCGCGTAGAGCTCCGCCTGGAACACGCTGCAGCAGTCCTCAAGTCTGAAGTGTGACTTCCGTACCTCCGCGCCCCTCTCCCAAACCGAAACCGCTCCACCAACCCTGCCCTCCAGTTTGCTACCGTCTGTGAAGATTAACGAATACGAGTTCCGTATACCGTCAACCTCTGCCTCCGTTTCGATGGTACCATACGGAATTCGTCGCCTACAAGCCGGGTGCGGAAGGCTAAACGGGCTAATACGCTTCTGAAGCGGTCTGCCTGGCAGATGTGGCAGCTCTCCGCCCCTCTTAATCTTGAAGACCTCCAGCTGCTCCAGAACCCTCAAGTCCAACGGAATAATCCCTGCCAGAGCAGCGCTGGATACCAAAGAAGTTGTTCTATGGGCCTTAGCAATCTTGATAGCGAATTGCCGCGTGACGCGATCGAGAATCCTTTGCGCGTATCTCCTTTCCGCGACAAAGCCCCATGTGCCAGCAGCATAAAGTACTGTGGGTTCGATGACCGCAAGGTAGAGCATTCTGACGATTTCGGAGTTAAGGCCCCACTGAGCCCTCGCCGCCTTGGCTAACATCTTGAATACATGACAAACCTTGACGTAAACTTCACTGAGATGCCTGGAAAAGTTAAGGCTGTCATCAATGGTGAGACCCAATAGTCTGAGGTGTCCAGCCAAGGAGATGGTGGTTGCGCCCATCCTCAGCCTTGGTTTTTCGAACTTGAGCTTGTTGGTAACCAGTATCGCTTGAGTTTTCTGGGCAGCAAATGTCATCTTGTGTTGGACACCCCATTGAAGCACTCTCTCCAGCGCCAAATTGACCCGATCCTCCAACTCCACCCCATCATGGCCAGAAGCAATTAGAAGTAGGTCGTCGGCGAAGGCCTGTAAGTGGACCCCCTCAGAAGCGAATGAATCCAGGAGTGGGTCCAACTGAATGTTCCAGAAAATTGGGCCGCAGGTCGACCCCTGTATGCACCCTCTGTTGGTGTCTCTGACCACCTCTGAACCGGCATAACGCAGAGACACCTTTCTGTCGTCCAGGTAACTATAAATGAGTCGTAGTATACCCTCATCCACTGCCTTGGCCCTCAGCTGTCCGAGAATGGCAGGCCACCAGGCGTTGTCAAACGCTCCCTGAATGTCGAGCGACACCACCACCACAAGTTTCTTCTCTGTAACTCCCTGCTTGATTAGGGTTATCGCATCGTAGAGTGCGTCCTCTGAGCTAACCTGCGGAGTAAAACCATACTGTCGTCCGCATAGGCCACGTTCCCTGCCCAACTGCCACTGCAACCTATTCGTGAATAGTTTCTCCAGGATTTTGGCGAAAACCGGTAGAAGACCTATGGGACGATATGATCTCGGCTGGGATGGATCCTTGCCTGGTTTTGGTATTATTTTAACTACCGCAGACTTCCAGCGTCTCGGGAAGTAACCCGAACGTAAACACCCGTTAAAGAGCCCCAGCAGTGCGTCCGGATTGGCGCGGTACGCAGAGCCACAGATGTCGGCAGTGAAGCCGTCTCTCCCAGGCGCCTTACTGGGGTCCATCCCGGAAAGCACCACCTCAACCTCCTGATGGGTAAAATCACGAAGACCATCAACAACTTCAGACCTGGTGTAATAGTCCCTATCTCTGTCTACCAATGATCTGAGCCGCCGCTGTTCCTCTGTCTCACCATCAGTTTGGTCCACAGGGAAGAAAGTCTCGGCCAACAGCTGAGCAGACTCTGCGGGTGGCAGAACCCCATTGCCTGTCTGCGAACTCAAAAGATGATCATTGCCGTTTTTAGTGCAGGCCTTGATGATTCTATAGGTCTTCTTCCAGATGTCTTCCCTCTTCTGACTGGTACAGAGCGCCTTCCAACTGGACGTGATGGTCTTCTCTATGCTGTCTTTATAGTCCAACTTGACCCGTAGATACTCCTCAATGACAAAGTGCCTTCGGTCGTCTCGCGCATTCCTAATTCTGGAACGTAATCTCTTCACCATCTCCTTCTTCTCCTGCAGAGCTGCGTTCCACCAAGGGAGTTCATTCGCCCTCCTAACAGTCACCGCTGGAATCGTGTTCTTGCAGGCGTCATGTAAAATCTCCTCATACCTTTCGACAGCATTATCGATGAGAATTCTGACATCTTCACCGGCAACTGTAGGGTGAAACTCCCACTGTTCTTCGCTGGTTGTAGCACGTACCGCTTCCCTAAAGTCACTCCAATTGGCTTTCATGGTGTTGTACCGCCTAGTGCTACTACCTGGAGCCGCGTCCAAGAGTCTTCCCAGTCTGATCTCAAATCTGACCGCACGATGATCGGAGAGATTCACAAATCCAGTATCAACTCTCCAGTTGGTCGCTCTGCCCAATATCCCTGAGGAACAGGCCGTCACGTCTACAATACTGGAATGCAGACGGTCACCTCTAAACTGATGATATGTAGCGACACTACCCTGATTCAAGACATGCCCATTCAACTGGCCCAGCATGTCTACAAACGCTTCCCCCCTTGCATCCTCCACCTCGCAACCCCACCAGGGACTAGAGGCATTGATGTCACCGCCGATGAGGTAGTCTTCAGCGCCAAGTCCTTCCACAGCCCGCAGCACCTCAACCAGAAACGGTTCCATGTCTACGCTGCCCTGCATATACATTGCTACCAGTGTCAGCACGAGCTGCCCTACTCTTATAGTTAGACCTACCACATTTTGAGATACGTAACTATTATTGACAATAACCTCAATACTTGGGTCAATGATGACAACTGCCGCCTTTACTGGGTTATCAGGTCCACAATTCGGACTCTGGATTATCCTATAGTTACCAGTGAGGTAACCTTTAGAGCCGACATAAGGCTCCTGTAGCAGAAGAACCGAGACTTTACTCCTAGCAGCCTCATTGAGACATTCCTTTGTCGCGGCCAAACCCCTTCCCAGATTTACTTGGGCGAACCTAAGAACCCCAGAATCGGTGTCCTCAGCAGTAACTTATGCCCTGCCTGGCCAACCTGTCCCAACGCTGCCACACGGGGCAATCCGCACTGTAAGCCGGATGACCGGAAGCACCGTCCTGGCCACTACAGTTAACGCAAGATGGAGAGCCATCCCTGTTGGGGCAGTCCCGAGTGTCATGCCCAACGGTGGCACAGTACCCACACTTTGCCTCAGCTGCTCTGCACTCTCGCGCACGATGCGCAAAACCGAGACAACGATAGCACTGCAAGATAGGTGACTGGTCCACCGCTGGGACGATTTGGTACCCAACCCGGACTCTTCTGTCTCTGAGACGTCCCCAAACAGCCGAGCTTACCTCCAGAACAACGTTTTGAACCGAGCCGTGTCGACCCCTAGTGCGTCTGACTACTTTGATGTAAAGAGCGTCGGGTGGCAGCGTGCCCAGCACATCATGATTCTGGCTAACCAGGCCTTCCTCGACCCTAGCGTCACTCAGGTCAGAAGCTACTCCAACCAGACGCAGAAAAGGATTCCTGGGCTTGGGAGTCTTAACTGATAGCTGCTGGCTCAAACCCCTAATAGCTGTGCCCATCAACTCCATGTCACGCTCTGAACTGACAGTAATTGCAACCTTGCTGTTTCTGCACTTGCGCACCGCAGTAACACCGATTCCCATGGCAACTACGTCAACCCCGCTCTTTATCCTACTAAGAATATCCTGACCCGTAAGACGAGGATCCGCTGACTCTACCAGCATGGTAAACCTAGGTGTAATGACCGCACCAGAGACGTTGCCACGCGGAGCGTCATTTGCGCGCTGGACCTGTCCCCCAACCCTGTCCCTCGGCTGCTGGTGATTTTGGGCAGGCGTGGCAGGCATAGAGGATGACGGGCTGAGGCTAGTCCTCAAAGCGCTAACTTCATCCGCCAACTGTCTAGCCGCCAAGGTTACCCCTGCGGAGGCAGCCAGCTCATCATCAGCTGAAGGGCTCCTAGCGAGAGCGTCGGCCACCATTCCCTTGAGGGACTCTACCTCACCCGTCAACTTTCCAAGAGGGCCTGCCAACTGTCGCTCTATATCCAGCTTTGACGACTCTACCTGGCAGCAGAGGGCATCCAGCTTATCACTGGCGCTTCTCTGCGCCACCTCAATGGCCTTAATACTGAAAGAGCTGGAGGGGCTAACTGAGGTCTGATCCCCAAGCGACACCCTCAGAGCCTCAACTTCCCCTGTTAGCTTGCCCAGAGGAGCCTCGAGTCTGCGCTCCACGCTCTGTCCCAAGGACTCAGCTTGACGACACAGCGCGTCCAGCCTGCTGTTCGTAGTCCTCTGGACAAGCTCCATAGCCCTGAAGTCAGACTGGGTCTGCGCCAGGGCCCGATCCAGCGCCTCAGCATGACGTCGGGCTTCGCGCTCCAGCTCACGAGCACCATGCTGTTTGACCGTGTGGATCAGTTCCCTATTACGCACCCTTGACTCTGCTAACGTCAGGACAAT
Source organism: Petrophora chlorosata (assembly GCA_951640565.1). Classification (NCBI taxonomy): domain Eukaryota; kingdom Metazoa; phylum Arthropoda; class Insecta; order Lepidoptera; family Geometridae; genus Petrophora; species Petrophora chlorosata. Next base: position 3,115 of record OX621191.1, on the reverse strand, counting down.
TTCCAACAGCCTATTTAATTTGCCGAAGACCAACTCCTTAACTTCCTTCTTCAAGTTGCCCGCCGACTTGCCATCTAGCGCTGCCTTAGTTTCCCTAACTATGCGATTTGCCTCGACAACGTCACCTCCTACAGGCGAACCCTTCCTAACCTTAGAAGCTGATTCCACACTCCCACCCACTGCCATCGGCTGTGGAGGAAGAGCAGAAGGAGTCCCGACCCGGTGATCCAGGCCCGCCCGCGACTGGGGGGTTGAGCCCGCCTCAAACAAGTCCCGGACCGTCGAAACAAGGCTGTCCTGCGACCGGGAGAGCCCAGAAGGGAGAGCAGAGGCCTTGTCTGATCCGCTATCAGAGACAGTGCGCTTAAGAATGCCACTCCGGGCAGCTGGTCCTACACCACCATCAGCCATTGCGCGACTCTACCTTAAGCTCTACCAAAAGTACCGTAGAGCCTCACAGATGATCCACCCCAGAAGAGTGAGCAAGGGGCCTCCAAACGGTGAAAACCGCAAGCCTCTACGACCTCCCGTTCCAGAGATATCGCAATCACAAACTTTCCAAGATGGCGGAAAAAATGGCGGCCTGAAAATTAAAACAGCGATATCTCTGGTTCCAGAAGTCGCAGAGAGACGCGGAAAAAACAGCCGTGACGAGTATCGCTAACTCTATCACAATACGGTGAGAAACGGCCCACCAAGTTCGACTCTACGTAGAGTCCCCCAACTCTCCACCCCCGTAGCCACCCGGAAGCCACGCACAACCCCGCAAATCCGAAGCCTCTACGACCCCGCGTTCCCGAGATATACCGGTTCAAAGTTTTCCAAGATGGCGGCCGAACTGTCAAAGTGCCAATTAAAACCAGTATATCTCCGGCCCCAAGCGTCGCAGAACTCCCGGAAAAAGTCCGGGGTAACGTGCTGCTCGATCTCTAGCCGGTCAGTGGGGTCCCGACTACCCCAAATTTCAACCCCTCAAATCCTCCCGGAACCAGCCCCAGCAGGTACCCAGCAACCAGCCAACCCCAACAGTGAAAGTCCGGAATCTCTAGGACCCCTGGAACCCGAGATACACCACTTCAAAAATTTTCAAAATGGCGGACCAACTGTCAAAACCACTTTTGAAAGTGGAATAACTCAGGCCCCAGTCACCCCAGCGAGACCGGAAAAACGCCGCCGTGATGGCCTTGACCAGGCCTATCAAGTATGCTAGGAAAAAGCACCGGAAAAAAGGAAGTGCCGCAGGGGCTCCGAACCTCCAAAAATCAAGAGAGGGGCACCCGCCAACAAGAATATCGAAAACCCGAAAGCTCTAGGTAACCTGGTTCCCGAGAAAATTACGATTTAAATTTCCAAGATGGCGTCCAAAATGGCCGCCAAAATGAAAACAACGTCTGGCACAGGCCCCAGGGCACCCAGAGCCACCGAATTTGGGCTTGCCGTAACGAGCAAGACCTCCGCCACCTATACGTGTAGTCGAAAATACCCGATTCCCAGTAGTCCCGGATATTCCAGGAAAAAGGAATAAATCACAATAACTCCCGAACCGCTTATCCTAAATTAAAACTAAAAACAGTTCCAGGAAGGGGAGGAATAGCCGCTAATTATCACGGTGAGAAATTTCTCCGGAAGCGCTCGCCCCGCTCAAAAAGGGGGGGGGAAGATTTTTCACGCTTTCGGCCCTAACCGGAGAACCGTACGAGCTAGAAACCCAAAAATTGGTACAGATGTTGGGGCAGCCTATTCCTATCCCCTCCAGTCGTCAAAAACCACGCGCTCAAATAAACCGCCAAGATATTAACAAAATAAAATCGTAACTACTAACTAAAATAACTCAGCCCCTGAGAGGGGTAAAAATCCAAACTAAACGGATAACAACAGCACGTCAAGAGGCCCTTTAGACAGTATAGTGACTACAGCCGAAAATCCAGCAGAACTATGACCACGTGGCCACGTGGTTTTTGGATTTTCAGCTGTAACCGCTGAAAACGTGAGCCGAAAAATCCAGAAAATTCTGAAAACATGCGCGGCCCGGAGGCCCACAAAATGGCAGTGAAAAAAGGATGGGGTACCGATCTAGATTCGGCGGCGCACGTGATAAAAGGTTGAGACTACTAACCTCAAATCCGTTTTTTGGCCGCCGAAGACACAATTTTAAACCCACAACACTAACACTGCATCCAAATTGTAGGCCTCAACGAGCCGCACACACTGACACAAAAATCAAGACGCTACGACCACTAGAACTATTTTTATTGAATTTTTTTACGCGGGAGCACGTGGTTTTCGTGGCGTATCGGACGACCGCTGGACTGGAACTGGGGTTAGGTTAGGTTAGGTTAGGTTAGGTTAGGTTAGGTTAGGTTAGGTTAGGTTAGGTTAGGTTAGGTTAGGTTAGGTTAGGTTAGGTTAGGTTAGGTTAGGTTAGGTTAGGTTAGGTTAGGTTAGGTTAGGTTAGGTTAGGTTAGGTTAGGTTAGGTTAGGTTAGGTTAGGTTAGGTTAGGTTAGGTTAGGTTAGGTTAGGTTAGGTTAGGTTAGGTTAGGTTAGGTTAGGTTAGGTTAGGTTAGGTTAGGTTAGGTTAGGTTAGGTTAGGTTAGGTTAGGTTAGGTTAGGTTAGGTTAGGTTAGGTTAGGTTAGGTTAGGTTAGGTTAGGTTAGGTTAGGTTAGGTTAGGTTAGGTTAGGTTAGGTTAGGTTAGGTTAGGTTAGGTTAGGTTAGGTTAGGTTAGGTTAGGTTAGGTTAGGTTAGGTTAGGTTAGGTTAGGTTAGGTTAGGTTAGGTTAGGTTAGGTTAGGTTAGGTTAGGTTAGGTTAGGTTAGGTTAGGTTAGGTTAGGTTAGGTTAGGTTAGGTTAGGTTAGGTTAGGTTAGGTTAGGTTAGGTTAGGTTAGGTTAGGTTAGGTTAGGTTAGGTTAGGTTAGGTTAGGTTAGGTTAGGTTAGGTTAGGTTAGGTTAGGTTAGGTTAGGTTAGGTTAGGTTAGGTTAGGTTAGGTTAGGTTAGGTTAGGTTAGGTTAGGTTAGGTTAGGTTAGGTTAGGTTAGGTTAGGTTAGGTTAGGTTAGGTTAGGTTAGGTTAGGTTAGGTTAGGTTAGGTTAGGTTAGGTTAGGTTAGGTTAGGTTAG
>OX621190.1:20566703-20570385 GCA_951640565.1 Petrophora chlorosata | reverse complement strand
ACTAACCTAACCTAACCTAACCTACCTACCTAACCTACCTAACCTAACCTAACCTAACCTAACTAACCTAACTAACCTTACCTAACCTAACCTAAACCTAACCTAATCTTACCTAACCTACTAACTAACCTAACCTAACCTAACCTAACCTAACCTACGAACCTAACCTAACCTAACCTAACCTAACTAACCTAATCCTAACCTAACCTAACCTAACCTAACCTAACCTAACCTAACCTAACCTAACCTAACCTAACCTAACCTAACCTAACCTAACCTAACCTAACCTACCTAACCTAACCTAACCTAACCTAACCTAACCTAACCTAACCTAACTCCTAACCTAACCTACCTAACCTAACCTAACCTAACCTAACCTAACCTAACCTAACCTAACCGAACCTAACCTAACCTAACCTAACCTAACCTAACCTAACCTACCTAACCTAACTACCTAACCTAACCTAACCTAACCTAACCTAACTCTAACCTAACCTAACCTAACCTAACCTAACCTACCTAACCTAACCTAACCTAACTAACCTAACCTAACCTAACCTAACCTAACCTAACCTAACCTAACCTAACCTAACCTAACCTAACCTAACCTAACCTACCTAACCTACCTAACCTAACCTAACCTAAACTAACCTAACCTAACCTAACCTAACCTAACCTAACCTAACCTAACCTAACCTAACCTAACCTAACATAACCTAACCTAACCTAACCTAACTAACCTAACCTAACCTAACCTAACCTAACCTAACCTAACCTAACCTAACCTAACCTACCTAACCTAACCTAACCTAACCTAACAACCTAACCTAACCTAACCTAACCTAACCTACCTACCTAACCTAACCTAACCTAACTACCTAACCTAACCTAACCTAACCTAACTAACCTAACCTAACCTAACCTAACCTAACCTAACCTAACCTAACCTAACCTAACCTAACCTAACCTAACCTAACCTAACCTAACCTAACCTAACCTAACCTAACCTAACCTAACCTAACTAACCTAACCTAACCTAAACCTAACCTAACCTACTAACCTAACCTAACCTAACCTAACCTAACCTAACCTAACCTAACCTAACCTAACCTAACCTAACCTAACCTAACCTAACTAACCTAACCTAACCTAACCTAACCTAACCTAACCTAACCTAACCTAACCTAACCTAACCTAACCTAACCTAACCTAACACTAACCTAACCTAACCTAACCTAACCACCTAACCTAACCTAACCAACCTAACTAACCTAACCTAACCTAACCTAACCTAACCTAACTAACTACCTAACCTAACCTACTAACCTAACCTAACCTAACCTAACCTAACCTAACCTAACCTAACCTAACCTAACCTAACCTAACTAACCTAACCTAACCTAACCTACCTAACCTAACCTAACCTAACCTAACCTAACCTAACCTACCTAACCTAACCTAACCTAACCTAACCTAACCTAACCTAACCTAACTACCTAACCTAACCTACTACCTAACCTAACCTAACCTAACCTAACCTAACCTAACCTAACCTAACCTAACCTAACCTAACCTACCTAACCTAACCTAACCTAACCTAACCTAACCTAACCTAACCTAACCTAACCTAACTAACCTAACCTAACCTAAACCTAACCTAACCTAACCTAACCTACCTAACCTAACCTAACCTAACTAACCTAACCTAACCTAACCTAACCTAACCTACCTAACCTAACCTAACCTAACCTAACCTAACCTAACCTAACCTAACCTAACCTAACCTAACCTACCTACCTAACCTAACCTACCTAACCTAACCTAACCTACCTAACCTACCTACCTAACCTAACCTAACCTAACCTAACCTAACCTAACCTAACCTAACCTAACCTAACTAACCTACCTACCTAACTAACCTAACCTAACCTAACCTAACCTAACCTAACCTAACCTACCTAACCTAACCTAACCTAACCTAACCTACCTACCTACTAACCTAACTAACTACCTAACCTAACCTAACCTAAACCTACCTAACCTACCTAACCTAACCTAACCTAACCTAACCTAACCTAACCTAACCTACCTACCTAACCTAACCTAACCTAACCTAACCTAACCTAACCTAACCTAACCTAACCTAACCTACTACCTAACCTAACCTAACCTAACCTAACCTAACCTAACCTAACCTAACCTAACCTAACCTAACCGAACCTAACCTAACCTAACCTAACCTAACCTAACCTAACTAACCTAACTAACCTACCTAACCTAACCTAACCTAACCTAACCTAACCTAACCTAACCTACCTAACCTAACCTACCTAACCTAACCTAACCTAACCTAACCTAACCTAACCTAACCTAACCTAACCTAACCTAACCTAACCTAACCTAACCTAACCTAACCTAACCTAACCTAACCTAACCTAACCTACTAACCTAACCTAACCTAACCTAACCTAACCTAACCTAAACTAACCTAACCTAACCTAACCTAACCTAACCTAACTAACCTAACCTAACCTAACCTAACCTAACCTAACCTAACCTAACCTAACCTAACCTAACCTAACTAACCTAACCTAACCTAACCTAACCTAACCTAACCTAACCTAACCTAACCTAACCTAACCTAACCTAACCTAAACCTAACCTAACCTAACCTAACTAACCTAACCTAACCTAACCTAACCTAACCTAACCTAACTAACCTAACCTAACCTAACCTAACCTAACCTAACCTAACCTAACCTAACCTAACCTAACCTAACCTAACCTAACCTAACCTAACCTAACCTATACCTAACAACTAACCTAACCTAACCTAACCTAACCTAACTAACCTACCTACCTAACCTAACCTAACCTAACCTAACCTAACCTAACCTAACCTAACCTAACCTAACCTAACCTAACCTAAACTAACCTAACCTAACCTAACCTAACCTAACTAACCTAACCTAACCTAACCTAACCTAACCTAACCTAACCTAACCTAACCTAACCTAACCTACCTAACCTAACCTAACCTAACCTAACCTACCTAACCTACTAACCTAACCTAACCTACCTAACCTAAACTAACCTAACCAACCTAACCTAACCTAACCTAACCTAACCTAACCTAACCTAACCTAACCTAACCTAACCTAACCTAACCTAACCTAACCTAACCTAACCTAACCTAACCTAACCTAACCTAACCTAACCTAACCTAACCTAACCTAACCTAACCTAACCTAACCTAACCTAACCTAACCTAACCTAACCTAACCTAAACCTAACCTAACCTAACTAACCTAACCTAACCTAACCTAACCTAACCTACCTAACTAACCTAACCTAACCTAACCTAACCTACCTAACCTAACCTAACCTAACCTAACCTAACCTTACTACCTAACTACTAACCTACCTAACCTAACCTAACTAACCTAACCTAACCTAACCTAACCTAACTAACTAACTAACCTAACCTAACCTAACCTAACCTAACCTAACTAACCTAACCTAACCTAACCTAACCTAACCTAACCTAACCTAACCTAACCTAACCTAACCTAACCTAACCTAACCTAAACCTAACCTAACCTACTAACCTAACCTAACCTAACCTAACCTAACCTAACCTAACCTAACCTAACCTAACCTACCTACCTAACCTAACCTAACC
>OX621190.1:20544203-20559203 GCA_951640565.1 Petrophora chlorosata | reverse complement strand
TAACCTAACCTAACCTAACCTAACCTAACCTAACCTAACCTAACCTAACCTAACCTAACCTAACCTAACCTAACCTAACCTAACCTAACCTAACCTAACCTAACCTAACCTAACCTAACCTAACCTAACCTAACCTAACCTAACCTAACCTAACCTAACCTAACCTAACCTAACCTAACCTAACCTAACCTAACCTAACCTAACCTAACCTAACCTAACCTAACCTAACCTAACCTAACCTAACCTAACCTAACCTAACCTAACCTAACCTAACCTAACCTAACCTAACCTAACCTAACCTAACCTAACCTAACCTACCTAACCTAACCTAACCTAACCTAACCTAACCTAACCTAACCTAACCTAACCTAACCTAACCTAACCTAACCTAACCTAACCTAACCTAACCTAACCTAACCTAACCTAACCTAACCTAACCTAACCTAACCTAACCTAACCTAACCTAACCTAACCTAACCTAACCTAACCTAACCTAACCTAACCTAACCTAACCTAACCTAACCTAACCTAACCTAACCTAACCTAACCTAACCTAACCTAACCTAACCTAACCTAACCTAACCTAACCTAACCTAACCTAACCTAACCTAACCTAACCTAACCTAACCTAACCTAACCTAACCTAACCTAACCTAACCTAACCTAACCTAACCTAACCTAACCTAACCTAACCTAACCTAACCTAACCTAACCTAACCTAACCTAACCTAACCTAACCTAACCTAACCTAACCTAACCTAACCTAACCTAACCTAACCTAACCTAACCTAACCTAACCTAACCTAACCTAACCTAACCTAACCTAACCTAACCTAACCTAACCTAACCTAACCTAACCTAACCTAACCTAACCTAACCTAACCTAACCTAACCTAACCTAACCTAACCTAACCTAACCTAACCTAACCTAACCTAACCTAACCTAACCTAACCTAACCTAACCTAACCTAACCTAACCTAACCTAACCTAACCTAACCTAACCTAACCTAACCTAACCTAACCTAACCTAACCTAACCTAACCTAACCTAACCTAACCTAACCTAACCTAACCTAACCTAACCTAACCTAACCTAACCTAACCTAACCTAACCTAACCTAACCTAACCTAACCTAACCTAACCTAACCTAACCTAACCTAACCTAACCTAACCTAACCTAACCTAACCTAACCTAACCTAACCTAACCTAACCTAACCTAACCTAACCTAACCTAACCTAACCTAACCTAACCTAACCTAACCTAACCTAACCTAACCTAACCTAACCTAACCTAACCTAACCTAACCTAACCTAACCTAACCTAACCTAACCTAACCTAACCTAACCTAACCTAACCTAACCTAACCTAACCTAACCTAACCTAACCTAACCTAACCTAACCTAACCTAACCTAACCTAACCTAACCTAACCTAACCTAACCTAACCTAACCTAACCTAACCTAACCTAACCTAACCTAACCTAACCTAACCTAACCTAACCTAACCTAACCTAACCTAACCTAACCTAACCTAACCTAACCTAACCTAACCTAACCTAACCTAACCTAACCTAACCTAACCTAACCTAACCTAACCTAACCTAACCTAACCTAACCTAACCTAACCTAACCTAACCTAACCTAACCTAACCTAACCTAACCTAACCTAACCTAACCTAACCTAACCTAACCTAACCTAACCTAACCTAACCTAACCTAACCTAACCTAACCTAACCTAACCTAACCTAACCTAACCTAACCTAACCTAACCTAACCTAACCTAACCTAACCTAACCTAACCTAACCTAACCTAACCTAACCTAACCTAACCTAACCTAACCTAACCTAACCTAACCTAACCTAACCTAACCTAACCTAACCTAACCTAACCTAACCTAACCTAACCTAACCTAACCTAACCTAACCTAACCTAACCTAACCTAACCTAACCTAACCTAACCTAACCTAACCTAACCTAACCTAACCTAACCTAACCTAACCTAACCTAACCTAACCTAACCTAACCTAACCTAACCTAACCTAACCTAACCTAACCTAACCTAACCTAACCTAACCTAACCTAACCTAACCTAACCTAACCTAACCTAACCTAACCTAACCTAACCTAACCTAACCTAACCTAACCTAACCTAACCTAACCTAACCTAACCTAACCTAACCTAACCTAACCTAACCTAACCTAACCTAACCTAACCTAACCTAACCTAACCTAACCTAACCTAACCTAACCTAACCTAACCTAACCTAACCTAACCTAACCTAACCTAACCTAACCTAACCTAACCTAACCTAACCTAACCTAACCTAACCTAACCTAACCTAACCTAACCTAACCTAACCTAACCTAACCTAACCTAACCTAACCTAACCTAACCTAACCTAACCTAACCTAACCTAACCTAACCTAACCTAACCTAACCTAACCTAACCTAACCTAACCTAACCTAACCTAACCTAACCTAACCTAACCTAACCTAACCTAACCTAACCTAACCTAACCTAACCTAACCTAACCTAACCTAACCTAACCTAACCTAACCTAACCTAACCTAACCTAACCTAACCTAACCTAACCTAACCTAACCTAACCTAACCTAACCTAACCTAACCTAACCTAACCTAACCTAACCTAACCTAACCTAACCTAACCTAACCTAACCTAACCTAACCTAACCTAACCTAACCTAACCTAACCTAACCTAACCTAACCTAACCTAACCTAACCTAACCTAACCTAACCTAACCTAACCTAACCTAACCTAACCTAACCTAACCTAACCTAACCTAACCTAACCTAACCTAACCTAACCTAACCTAACCTAACCTAACCTAACCTAACCTAACCTAACCTAACCTAACCTAACCTAACCTAACCTAACCTAACCTAACCTAACCTAACCTAACCTAACCTAACCTAACCTAACCTAACCTAACCTAACCTAACCTAACCTAACCTAACCTAACCTAACCTAACCTAACCTAACCTAACCTAACCTAACCTAACCTAACCTAACCTAACCTAACCTAACCTAACCTAACCTAACCTAACCTAACCTAACCTAACCTAACCTAACCTAACCTAACCTAACCTAACCTAACCTAACCTAACCTAACCTAACCTAACCTAACCTAACCTAACCTAACCTAACCTAACCTAACCTAACCTAACCTAACCTAACCTAACCTAACCTAACCTAACCTAACCTAACCTAACCTAACCTAACCTAACCTAACCTAACCTAACCTAACCTAACCTAACCTAACCTAACCTAACCTAACCTAACCTAACCTAACCTAACCTAACCTAACCTAACCTAACCTAACCTAACCTAACCTAACCTAACCTAACCTAACCTAACCTAACCTAACCTAACCTAACCTAACCTAACCTAACCTAACCTAACCTAACCTAACCTAACCTAACCTAACCTAACCTAACCTAACCTAACCTAACCTAACCTAACCTAACCTAACCTAACCTAACCTAACCTAACCTAACCTAACCTAACCTAACCTAACCTAACCTAACCTAACCTAACCTAACCTAACCTAACCTAACCTAACCTAACCTAACCTAACCTAACCTAACCTAACCTAACCTAACCTAACCTAACCTAACCTAACCTAACCTAACCTAACCTAACCTAACCTAACCTAACCTAACCTAACCTAACCTAACCTAACCTAACCTAACCTAACCTAACCTAACCTAACCTAACCTAACCTAACCTAACCTAACCTAACCTAACCTAACCTAACCTAACCTAACCTAACCTAACCTAACCTAACCTAACCTAACCTAACCTAACCTAACCTAACCTAACCTAACCTAACCTAACCTAACCTAACCTAACCTAACCTAACCTAACCTAACCTAACCTAACCTAACCTAACCTAACCTAACCTAACCTAACCTAACCTAACCTAACCTAACCTAACCTAACCTAACCTAACCTAACCTAACCTAACCTAACCTAACCTAACCTAACCTAACCTAACCTAACCTAACCTAACCTAACCTAACCTAACCTAACCTAACCTAACCTAACCTAACCTAACCTAACCTAACCTAACCTAACCTAACCTAACCTAACCTAACCTAACCTAACCTAACCTAACCTAACCTAACCTAACCTAACCTAACCTAACCTAACCTAACCTAACCTAACCTAACCTAACCTAACCTAACCTAACCTAACCTAACCTAACCTAACCTAACCTAACCTAACCTAACCTAACCTAACCTAACCTAACCTAACCTAACCTAACCTAACCTAACCTAACCTAACCTAACCTAACCTAACCTAACCTAACCTAACCTAACCTAACCTAACCTAACCTAACCTAACCTAACCTAACCTAACCTAACCTAACCTAACCTAACCTAACCTAACCTAACCTAACCTAACCTAACCTAACCTAACCTAACCTAACCTAACCTAACCTAACCTAACCTAACCTAACCTAACCTAACCTAACCTAACCTAACCTAACCTAACCTAACCTAACCTAACCTAACCTAACCTAACCTAACCTAACCTAACCTAACCTAACCTAACCTAACCTAACCTAACCTAACCTAACCTAACCTAACCTAACCTAACCTAACCTAACCTAACCTAACCTAACCTAACCTAACCTAACCTAACCTAACCTAACCTAACCTAACCTAACCTAACCTAACCTAACCTAACCTAACCTAACCTAACCTAACCTAACCTAACCTAACCTAACCTAACCTAACCTAACCTAACCTAACCTAACCTAACCTAACCTAACCTAACCTAACCTAACCTAACCTGGTTGTTACTTGGCTCTTTGGAGTTCGGTTTGGTCACTATTTTACTGGCCAAATTCAGATTTTGGACCACTTTAGTCACATAAAAATCAAAATTTTTGCTGATAATTTTGCATGTTAATTTTGTTATTTAGGTATTAGTTAGGTAGGCAGGTGTCGGCATTCTTTTTTAAAAGAATGTCCTTCGCCTTGCATGGTCAAAGTGGGCGCTTTGCCTGCTTAGCTTTTTAAGCAATGCAATGCGCCCACTGCATGTTAGGTAAACATAATTTAATTAATCGCAAAGGATGAATATGATGATAAAAGTACTTGAGTCTTATTTTAATGCAAGCCTTGCTGATATATTGCGTTACCCATTGTGCAATTGATTTACTTTTATTGATTTTGATAAAAATTTAATGGCTACAACTTATTAATTTATTGGAATTATTTTATTTATGATTTTGGTTGCCAATAAGTAGATTGAGAATTTAAATACGTATTAATTGTATTAGTAATTGTATGGGACTAAACTGTTTGTAATTGGAGTTATAATTATTGATCTAGATAATTGATTGTGAATTTTGGTAATAAGTATTATTGTTATTGTTATTGAATGTTGAAATTTTTAAGCCAGGATACTACATTTTGTGTAGTACACGAGGCAATTATTGATTATTATTTCTAGTTAGTAAATTAATATATGGATTAATTCATGCAATTAATTTTGCATGTGCAATCACAGTTATTATTGTATTAACTCATCAATCATAATTCTGAGCATTCTCTTGTAATCCCTTATTGATTTTGATAAAAATTTAATGGCTACAACTTATTAATTTATTGGAATTATTTTATTTATGATTTTGGTTGCCAATAAGTAGATTGAGAATTTGAAATACGTATTAATTGTATTAGTAATTGTATGGGATTAAACTGTTTGTAATTGGAGTTATAATTATTGATCTAGTTAATTGATTGTGAATTTTGGTAATAAGTATTATTGTTATTGTTATTGAATGTTGAAATTTTTAAGCCAGGATACTACATTTTGTGTAGTACACGAGGCAATTATCGATTATTATTTCTAGTTAGTAAATTAATATATGGATTAATTCATGCAATTAATTTTGCATGTGCAATCAAAGTTATTATTGTTTTAACTCATCAATCATAATTCTGAGCATTTTCTTGTAATCCAGGTGCTACATCTTTGTGTAACACACAGAACAGCTAATTGTTATTTTGCATGTTTTGTATTTTGTATTTTGTTTTTCTATTTTGTTATATTGTTTTTCTATGGTCATACTTTCATTAAATTGATTAAACAAAATAAAGGATCTAATGGTATCCCCACATAGGGATAGGTTTCGCGGGCCGGGCCATGGCGCCCGGACAAAAAAAAAAAAAAAAAAAAAAAAAAAAAAAAAAAAAAAAACCTAACCTAACCTAACCTAACCTAACCTAACCTAACCTAACCTAACCTAACCTAACCTAACCTAACCTAACCTAACCTAACCTAACCTAACCTAACCTAACCTAACCTAACCTAACCTAACCTAACCTAACCTAACCTAACCTAACCTAACCTAACCTAACCTAACCTAACCTAACCTAACCTAACCTAACCTAACCTAACCTAACCTAACCTAACCTAACCTAACCTAACCTAACCTAACCTAACCTAACCTAACCTAACCTAACCTAACCTAACCTAACCTAACCTAACCTAACCTAACCTAACCTAACCTAACCTAACCTAACCTAACCTAACCTAACCTAACCTAACCTAACCTAACCTAACCTAACCTAACCTAACCTAACCTAACCTAACCTAACCTAACCTAACCTAACCTAACCTAACCTAACCTAACCTAACCTAACCTAACCTAACCTAACCTAACCTAACCTAACCTAACCTAACCTAACCTAACCTAACCTAACCTAACCTAACCTAACCTAACCTAACCTAACCTAACCTAACCTAACCTAACCTAACCTAACCTAACCTAACCTAACCTAACCTAACCTAACCTAACCTAACCTAACCTAACCTAACCTAACCTAACCTAACCTAACCTAACCTAACCTAACCTAACCTAACCTAACCTAACCTAACCTAACCTAACCTAACCTAACCTAACCTAACCTAACCTAACCTAACCTAACCTAACCTAACCTAACCTAACCTAACCTAACCTAACCTAACCTAACCTAACCTAACCTAACCTAACCTAACCTAACCTAACCTAACCTAACCTAACCTAACCTAACCTAACCTAACCTAACCTAACCTAACCTAACCTAACCTAACCTAACCTAACCTAACCTAACCTAACCTAACCTAACCTAACCTAACCTAACCTAACCTAACCTAACCTAACCTAACCTAACCTAACCTAACCTAACCTAACCTAACCTAACCTAACCTAACCTAACCTAACCTAACCTAACCTAACCTAACCTAACCTAACCTAACCTAACCTAACCTAACCTAACCTAACCTAACCTAACCTAACCTAACCTAACCTAACCTAACCTAACCTAACCTAACCTAACCTAACCTAACCTAACCTAACCTAACCTAACCTAACCTAACCTAACCTAACCTAACCTAACCTAACCTAACCTAACCTAACCTAACCTAACCTAACCTAACCTAACCTAACCTAACCTAACCTAACCTAACCTAACCTAACCTAACCTAACCTAACCTAACCTAACCTAACCTAACCTAACCTAACCTAACCTAACCTAACCTAACCTAACCTAACCTAACCTAACCTAACCTAACCTAACCTAACCTAACCTAACCTAACCTAACCTAACCTAACCCCCAGTTCCCGTCCAGCGGTCGTCCGATACGCCACGAAAACCACGTGCTCCCGCGTAAAAAATTCAATAAAAATAGTTCTAGTGGTCGTAGCGTCTTGATTTTTGTGTCAGTGTGTGCGGCTCGTTGAGGCCTACAATTTGGATGCAGTGTTAGTGTTGTGGGTTTAAAATTGTGTCTTCGGCGGCCAAAAAACGGATTTGAGGTTAGTAGTCTCAACCTTTTATCACGTGCGCCGCCGAATCTAGATCGGTACCCCATCCTTTTTTCACTGCCATTTTGTGGGCCTCCGGGCCGCGCATGTTTTCAGAATTTTCTGGATTTTTCGGCTCACGTTTTCAGCGGTTACAGCTGAAAATCCAAAAACCACGTGGCCACGTGGTCATAGTTCTGCTGGATTTTCGGCTGTAGTCACTATACTGTCTAAAGGGCCTCTTGACGTGCTGTTGTTATCCGTTTAGTTTGGATTTTTACCCCTCTCAGGGGCTGAGTTATTTTAGTTAGTAGTTACGATTTTATTTTGTTAATATCTTGGCGGTTTATTTGAGCGCGTGGTTTTTGACGACTGGAGGGGATAGGAATAGGCTGCCCCAACATCTGTACCAATTTTTGGGTTTCTAGCTTGTACGGTTCTCCGGCTAGGGCCGAAAGCGTGAAAAATCTTCCCCCCCCCTTTTTGAGCGGGGCGAGCGCTTCCGGAGAAATTTCTCACCGTGATAATTAGCGGCTATTCCTCCCCTTTCTGGAACTGTTTTTAGTTTTAATTTAGGATAAGCGGTTCGGGAGTTATTGTGTTTTATCCCTTTTTCCTGGAATATCCGGGACTACTGGGAATCGGCTATTTTCGACTACACGTATAGGTGGCGGAGGTCTTGCTCGTTACGGCAAGCCCAAATTCGGTGGTTCTGGGTGCCCTGGGGCCTGTGCCAGACGTTGTTTTCATTTTGGCGGCCATTTTGGACGCCATCTTGGAAATTTAAATCGTAATTTTCTCGGGAACCAGGTTACCTAGAGCTTTCGGGTTTTCGATATTCTTGTTGGCGGGTGCCCCTCTCTTGATTTTTGGAGGTTCGGAGCCCCTGCGGCACTTCCTTTTTTCCGGTGCTGTTTCCTAGCATACTTGATAGGCCTGGTCAAGGCCATCACGGCGGTGTTTTTCCGGTCTCGCTGGGGTGACGGGGGCCTGAGTTATTCCACTTTCAAAAGTGGTTTTGACAGTTGGTCCGCCATTTTGAAAATTTTTGAAGTGGTGTATCTCGGGTTCCAGGGGTCCTAGAGATTCCGGACTTTCACTGTTGGGGTTGGCTGGTTGCTGGGTACCTGCTGGGGCTGGTTCCGGGAGGATTTGAGGGGTTGAAATTTGGGGTAGTCGGGACCCCACTGACCGGACAGAGATCGAGCAGCACGTTACCCCGGACTTTTTCCGGGAGTTCTGCGACGCTTGGGGCCGGAGATATACTGGTTTTAATTGGCACTTTGACAGTTCGGCCGCCATCTTGGAAAACTTTGAACCGGTATATCTCGGGAACGCGGGGTCGTAGAGGCTTCGGATTTGCGGGGTTGTGCGTGGCTTCCGGGTGGCTACGGGGGTGTAGAGTTGGGGGACTCTACGTAGAGTCGAACTTGGTGGGCCGTTTCTCACCGTATTGTGATAGAGTTAGCGATACTCGTCACGGCTGTTTTTTCCGCGTCTCTCTGCGCCTCCTGGAACCGGAGATATCGCTGTTTTAATTTTCAGGCCGCCATTTTTTCCGCCATCTTGGAAAGTTTGTGATTGCGATATCTCTGGAACGGGAAGTCGTAGAGGCGTGCGGTTTTCACTGTTTGGAGGCCCCTTGCTCACTCTTCTGGGGTGGATCATCTGTGAGGCTCTACGGTACTTTTGGTAGAGCTTAAGGCAGAGTCGCGCAATGGCTGATGGTGGTGTAGGACCAGCTGCCCGGAGTGGCATTCTTAAGCGCACTGTCTCTGATAGCGGATCAGACAAGGCCTCTGCTCTCCCTTCTGGGCTCTCCCGGTCGCAGGACAGCCTTGTTTCGACGGTCCGGGACTTGTTTGAGGCGGGCTCAACCCCCCAGTCGCGGGCGGGCCTGGATCACCGGGTCGGGACTCCTTCTGCTCTTCCTCCACAGCCGATGGCAGTGGGTGGGAGTGTGGAATCAGCTTCCAAGGTTAGGAAGGGTTCGCCTGTAGGAGGTGACGTTGTCGAGGCAAATCGCATAGTTAGGGAAACTAAGGCAGCGCTAGATGGCAAGTCGGCGGGCAACTTGAAGAAGGAAGTTAAGGAGTTGGTCTTCGGCAAATTAAATAGGCTGTTGGAAATTGTCCTGACGTTAGCAGAGTCAAGGGTGCGTAATAGGGAACTGATCCACACGGTCAAACAGCATGGTGCTCGTGAGCTGGAGCGCGAAGCCCGACGTCATGCTGAGGCGCTGGATCGGGCCCTGGCGCAGACCCAGTCTGACTTCAGGGCTATGGAGGTTGTCCAGAGGACTACGAACAGCAGGCTGGACGCGCTGTGTCGTCAAGCTGAGTCCTTGGGACAGAGCATGGAGCGCAGACTCGAGGCTCCTCTGGGCAAGCTAACAGGGGAAGTTGAGGCTCTGAGGGTGTCGCTTGGGGATCAGACCTCAGTTAGCCCCTCCAGCTCTTTCAGTATTAAGGCCATTGAGGTGGCGCAGAGAAGCGCCAGTGATAAGCTGGATGCCCTCTGCTGCCAGGTAGAGTCGTCAAAGCTGGATATAGAGCGACAGCTGGCAGGCCCTCTTGGAAAGTTGACGGGTGAGGTAGAGTCCCTCAAGGGAATGGTGGCCGACGCTCTCGCTAGGAGCCCTTCAGCTGATGATGAGCTGGCTGCCTCCGCAGGGGTAACCTTGGCGGCAAGACAGTTGGCGGATGAAGTTAGCGCTTTGAGGACTAGCCTCAGCCCGGCATCCTCTATGCCTGCCACGCCTGCCCAAAATCACCAGCAGCCGAGGGACAGGGTTGGGGGACAGGTCCAGCGCGCAAATGACGCTCCGTGTGGCAGCGTCTCTGGTGCGGTCATTACACCTAGGTTTACCATGCTGGTAGAGTCAGCGGATCCTCGTCTTACGGGTCAGGATATTCTTAGTAGGATAAAGAGCGGGGTTGATGTAGTTGCCATGGGAATCGGTGTTACTGCGGTGCGCAAGTGCAGAAACAGCAAGGTCGCAATTACTGTCAGTTCAGAGCGTGACATGGAGTTGATGGGCTCAGCTATTAAGGGTTTGAGCCAGCAGCTATCAGTTAAGACTCCCAAGCCCAGGAATCCTTTTCTGCGTCTGGTTGGAGTAGCTTCTGACCTGAGTGACGCTAGGGTCGAGGAAGGCCTGGTTAGCCAGAATCATGATGTGCTGGGCACGCTGCCATCCGACGCTCTTTACATCAAAGTAGTCAGACGCACTAGGGGTCGTCACGGCTCGGTTCAAAACGTTGTTCTGGAGGTAAGCTCGGCTGTTTGGGGACGTCTCAGAGACAGAAGAGTCCGGGTTGGGTACCAGATTGTCCCAGCGGTGGACCAGTCACCTATCTTGCAGTGCTATCGCTGTCTCGGTTTTGCGCATCGTGCGCGAGAGTGCAGAGCAGCTGAGGCAAAGTGTGGGTACTGTGCCACCGTTGGGCATGACACTCGGGACTGCCCCAACAGGGATGGCTCTCCATCTTGCGTTAACTGTAGTGGCCAGGACGGTGCTTCCGGTCATCCGGCTTACAGTGCGGATTGTCCCGTGTGGCAGCGTTGGGACAGGTTGGCCAGGCAGGGTATAAGTTACTGCTGAGGACACTGATTCTGGGGTTCTTAGGTTCGCCCAAGTAAATCTGGGAAGGGGTTTGGCCGCGACAAAGGAATGTCTCAATGAGGCTGCTAGGAGTAAAATCTCGGTTCTTTTGCTACAGGAGCCTTATGTCGGCTCTAAAGGTTACCTCTCTGGTAACTATAGGATAATTCAGAGTCCGAATTGTGGACCTGATAACCCAGTAAAGGCGGCAGTTGTCATCATTGACCCAAGTATTGAGGTTATTGTTAATAATAGTTATGTATCTCAAAATGTGGTAGGTCTAACTATAAAAGTAGGGCAGCTCGTGCTGACACTGGTAGCAATGTATATGCAGGGCAGCGTAGACATGGAACCGTTTCTGGTTGAGGTGCTGCGGGCTGTGGAAGGACTTGGCGCTGAAGACTACCTCATTGGCGGTGACATCAATGCCTCTAGTCCCTGGTGGGGTTGCGAGGTGGAGGATGCAAGGGGGGAAGCGTTTGTAGACATGCTGGGCCAGTTGAATGGGCATGTCTTGAATCAGGGTAGTGTCGCTACATATCATCAGTTTAGAGGTGACCGTCTGCATTCCAGTATCGTAGACGTGACGGCCTGTTCCTCAGGGATATTGGGCAGAACGACCAACTGGAGAGTTGATACTGGATTTGTGAATCTCTCCGATCATCGTGCGGTCAGATTTGAGATCAGACTGGGAAGACTCTTGGACGCGGCTCCAGGTAGTAGCACTAGGCGGTACAATACCATGAAAGCCAATTGGAGTGACTTTAGGGAAGCGGTACGTGCTACAACCAGCGAAGAACAGTGGGAGTTTCACCCTACAGTTGCCGGTGAAGATGTCAGAATTCTCATCGATAATGCTGTCGAAAGGTATGAGGAGATTTTACATGACGCCTGCAAGAACACGATTCCAGCGGTGACTGTTAGGAGGGCGAATGAACTCCCTTGGTGGAACGCAGCTTTGCAGGAGAAGAAGGAGATGGTGAAGAGATTACGTTCCAGAATTAGGAATGCGCGAGACGACAGAAGGCACTTTGTCATTGAGGAGTATCTACGGGTCAAGTTGGACTATAAAGACAGCATAGAGAAGACCATCACGTCCAGTTGGAAGGCGCTCTGTACTAGTCAGAAGAGGGAAGACATCTGGAAGAAGACCTATAGAATCATCAAGGCCTGCACTAAAAACGGCAATGATCATCTTTTGAGTTCGCAGACAGGCAATGGGGTTCTGCCACCCGCAGAGTCTGCTCAGTTGTTGGCCGAGACTTTCTTCCCTGTGGACCAAACTGATGGTGAGACAGAGGAACAGCGGCGGCTCAGATCACTGGTAGACAGAGATAGGGACTATTACACCAGGTCTGAAGTTGTTGACGGTCTTCGTGATTTTACCCATCAGGAGGTTGAGGTGGTGCTTTCCGGGATGGACCCCAGTAAGGCGCCTGGGAGAGACGGCTTCACTGCCGACATCTGTGGCTCTGCGTACCGCGCCAATCCGGACGCACTGCTGGGGCTCTTTAACGGGTGTTTACGTTCGGGTTACTTCCCGAGACGCTGGAAGTCTGCGGTAGTTAAAATAATACCAAAACCAGGCAAGGATCCATCCCAGCCGAGATCATATCGTCCCATAGGTCTTCTACCGGTTTTCGCCAAAATCCTGGAGAAACTATTCACAAATAGGTTGCAGTGGCAGTTGGGCAGGGAACGTGGCCTATGCGGACGACAGTATGGTTTTACTCCGCAGGTTAGCTCAGAGGACGCACTCTATGATGCGATAACCCTAATCAAGCAGGGAGTTACAGAGAGGAAACTTGTGGTGGTGGTGTCGCTCGACATTCAGGGAGCGTTTGACAGCGCCTGGTGGCCTGCCATTCTCGGTCAGCTGAGGGCCAAGGCAGTGGATGAGGGTATACTACGACTCATTTATAGTTACCTGGACGACAGAAGGGTGTCTCTGCGTTATGCCGGTGCAGAGGTGGTCAGAGATACCAACAGAGGGTGCATACAGGGGTCGACCTGCGGCCCAATTTTCTGGAACATTCAGTTGGACCCACTCCTGGATTCATTCGCTTCTGAGGGGGTCCACTTACAGGCCTTCGCCGACGACCTACTTCTAATTGCTTCTGGCCATGATGGGGTGGAGTTGGAGGGTCGGGTCAATTTGGCGCTGGAGAGAGTGCTTCAATGGGGTGTCCAACACAAGATGACATTTGCTGCCCAGAAAACTCAAGCGATACTGGTTACCAACAAGCTCAAGTTCGAAAAACCAAGGCTGAGGATGGGCGCAACCACCATCTCCTTGGCTGGACACCTCAGACTATTGGGTCTCACCATTGATGACAGCCTTAACTTTTCCAGGCATCTCAGTGAAGTTTACGTCAAGGTTTGTCATGTATTCAAGATGGTAGCCAAGGCGGCGAGGGCTCAGTGGGGCCTTAACTCCGAAATCGTCAGAATGCTCTACCTTGCGGTCATCGAACCCACAGTGCTTTATGCTGCTGGCACATGGGGCTTTGTCGCGGAAAGGAGATACGCGCAAAGAATTCTCGATCGCGTCACGCGGCAATTCGCTATCAAGATTGCAAAGGCCCATAGAACAACTTCTTTGGTATCCAGCGCTGCTCTGGCAGGGATTATTCCGTTGGACTTAAGGGTTCTGGAGCAGCTGGAGGTCTTCAAGATTAAGAGGGGCGGAGAGCTGCCACATCTGCCAGGCAGACCGCTTCAGAAGCGTATTAGCCCGTTTAGCCTTCCGCACCCGGCTTGTAGGCGACGAATTCCGTATGGTACCATCGAAACGGAGGCAGAGGTTGACGGTATACGGAACTCGTATTCGTTAATCTTCACAGACGGTAGCAAACTGGAGGGCAGGGTTGGTGGAGCGGTTTCGGTTTGGGAGAGGGGCGCGGAGGTACGGAAGTCACACTTCAGACTTGAGGACTGCTGCAGCGTGTTCCAGGCGGAGCTCTACGCGATCTTGAGAGCACTCGAAATGACTTCCAGATCTCGTTACAAAAGTGCTAATATCATCAGTGACTCCAGATCAGCACTGGACGCTATCTCCAATCCGGAATCGCTTCATCCACTGGTGCATCGCGTGCGCTGTTTGATGCGTGAAGTCGAGGCGGAGGGGGGGGTCGTCGAGTTTTACTGGGTCCGGGCGCATGTTGGCATTGCGGGAAATGAGAGGGCGGACGAGCTCGCCAAGTACGCTGCGCTGAACAACCGACAGGCGGCTGTGTATGACGCTTTCCCCCTGTCCTTTGCCAAGCACCTAACCAGGGGCTCCACCCTGGCTGCATGGCAGAGGCGTTACGAGACTGCGGGAGCTGGAGCCGTCACAAGGATGTTCCTACCAGATGTCAGGCGAGCCTACAAGATACTTTCCAGCTTGAGGATGACGAACCTCAGGGCGCAGCTACTTACTGGTCACGGGGGCTTCAAATCATATCTTCACCGATTCAAGTTGGCTGCGACACCTTTTTGTGTTTGTGATGGCCTTGCAGAGGAAAACGTGCCACACATCCTCTTTGACTGCCCGAGGTTCGCTGTCCTCAGGTTTGAGTGCGAGACTA
>OX621190.1:20526703-20539203 GCA_951640565.1 Petrophora chlorosata | reverse complement strand
CCTAACCTAACCTAACCTAACCTAACCTAACCTAACCTAACCTAACCTAACCTAACCTAACCTAACCTAACCTAACCTAACCTAACCTAACCTAACCTAACCTAACCTAACCTAACCTAACCTAACCTAACCTAACCTAACCTAACCTAACCTAACCTAACCTAACCTAACCTAACCTAACCTAACCTAACCTAACCTAACCTAACCTAACCTAACCTAACCTAACCTAACCTAACCTAACCTAACCTAACCTAACCTAACCTAACCTAACCTAACCTAACCTAACCTAACCTAACCTAACCTAACCTAACCTAACCTAACCTAACCTAACCTAACCTAACCTAACCTAACCTAACCTAACCTAACCTAACCTAACCTAACCTAACCTAACCTAACCTAACCTAACCTAACCTAACCTAACCTAACCTAACCTAACCTAACCTAACCTAACCTAACCTAACCTAACCTAACCTAACCTAACCTAACCTAACCTAACCTAACCTAACCTAACCTAACCTAACCTAACCTAACCTAACCTAACCTAACCTAACCTAACCTAACCTAACCTAACCTAACCTAACCTAACCTAACCTAACCTAACCTAACCTAACCTAACCTAACCTAACCTAACCTAACCTAACCTAACCTAACCTAACCTAACCTAACCTAACCTAACCTAACCTAACCTAACCTAACCTAACCTAACCTAACCTAACCTAACCTAACCTAACCTAACCTAACCTAACCTAACCTAACCTAACCTAACCTAACCTAACCTAACCTAACCTAACCTAACCTAACCTAACCTAACCTAACCTAACCTAACCTAACCTAACCTAACCTAACCTAACCTAACCTAACCTAACCTAACCTAACCTAACCTAACCTAACCTAACCTAACCTAACCTAACCTAACCTAACCTAACCTAACCTAACCTAACCTAACCTAACCTAACCTAACCTAACCTAACCTAACCTAACCTAACCTAACCTAACCTAACCTAACCTAACCTAACCTAACCTGCAGCGAGTGCGAGTGGCAGACCAATCGCCGCTCGTTCAATGCTCGCTCTGCCTCGGCTACGGGCACGGCCGGCGTTTCTGCAAGGAAACGCTGGAGAAGTGCAGCCACTGCGGAGGCCCTCACCTAAAAGCGCAGTGCGCTGATTGGCTGTCGGGTGCGGCTCCCTCGTGCTGCAATTGTATGCATGCAAAGTTAGAAAAAACGGACCACAATGCCTTCAGCATGGACTGCTCGATCCGCAGAAAGTGGGATGCCCTAGCCAGGGCGTCAGTGGCGTACTGCTAAGGGCATGGCAGGGGTCGCGGGAGCAACCGCCGTAGGTACGTCTAGAGGAAAGACGCCGTACAACGTGGCGCAGGCGAACCTTCAAAGGAAGGAACTTGCGACCAACGAACTGTTCGCCCACGCCGAAAAGCGAAAGATTGCTCTTGCGCTGCTCCAGGAACCGTACGTAGGTGGGGCTCGTAGAATGAAGGACTACAGAGGTGTCAGGATCTTTCAGAGCGCTGTACAAGGAGAGGGTACTGTAAAAGCCGCAATTGCGGTTTTCGACGACGCACTCGACGTGATACAGTACCCAAAACTCACCACAAACAACATCGTCGTGGTGAGGATCCGGACTAGAGCCTGGGAGATCCTCGTAGTTTCCTTTTACTTCGAGCCCGAACCAGCGTCATTAGAGCCGTACCTGAAGCAGCTGCAGGAGATTAAAAAGCACTTTGGGCGCAACATAATTATGGGTGGCGACTGTAACGCGAAAAGTAGCTGGTGGGGCAGTGCGACAGTCGACCCGAGAGGCGAAGACATGGCGGGGGCCCTGCATGAGATGGGTATGGAGGTGCTCAACGATGACCCCACCCCTACCTTTTTTACAGTTAGGGGTGGCAAAACTTTCCAAAGCTACGTGGACATTACGGCGTGCACGGCGGAACTGCTAAACTTCGTGGAGGACTGGACAATCGATGAAACGGTGACGAGCTCGGACCACAACACAATAACCTTTAAAATTAGACTCACCAAATCAACAGGCATACATATAAAAAGGACTACTAGGATATACAACACTAAAAAAGCTAACTGGAACTCACTTCATGAGGAAATGGGACAGTTAACAAAAGACAATGATATTAATAGCGATAATTTTAGACAAATCACAGACAAAATTGAGTTGGAAAATAAATTACATAAGTATTTACAAATCATAACAGAAACTTGCAACAAAAATATACCAAAATTAAAAAATTCAAATAAATTCAACTTACCTTGGTGGTCCGAGGAGCTTGCCCAGTCGAAGCGGCTGGTCGCCACGAAGAAGCGCAGGATCCGCTGTGCAGCGCCGGTACGACGAAAGAAGGTCGTCGATGACTACCTGCTGACAAAGGAAACATATGAGAAGATGGCTAAGGAGGCACAGATTTCCAGCTGGAAAAAGTTCTGCGAGATACAGGACAGAGAGGGGCTCTGGGAGGGAATTTATAGGGTTATTGGAAGAGCTACAAAGCGGCAAGAGGACCTCCCCCTGGTGAAAGAGGGAAAACAGCTAGACCCGACAGAGTCCGTGATCTTATTGGCGAGAACGTTCTACCCGGAGGACTCGGAAAGCGAGGATAATGCCGACCACCGACGAACCCGAGAATCAGCTGCCCAAGTAAACGACAATCATTGTGAAAAATATGATCCGCCGTTTACATTGGAAGAGCTGAGGGCGTCGGTGGAAAGCTTCAACCCCAAAAAAGCCCCCGGGGCAGACGGACTCACCGCAGACATCTGCAGACGGGTCATCATGCGAGACCCCCAGCTGTTCCTCACGATTACAAACAAATGCCTGGAACTCGGCTACTTCCCTGTTATCTGGAAGGAGGCCACAGTAGTTGTACTTAGGAAGCCGGGAAAGGAGGATTATACCAATCCCAAATCCTACCGGCCCATTGGCCTTCTTCCGGTGATGGGGAAGATGCTAGAAAAAATGGTAGTGAGCAGGCTGAGGTGGCATCTACTACCCCGGATGAGTACTCGCCAGTACGGCTTTACGCCCCAGAAGAGCACCGAAGGCTCCCTCTATGACCTAATGCAGCATATACAACTGAAACTTAAGCAAAAGAAACTGCTTACATTGGTCTCATTGGACATAGAGGGAGCGTTCGATAGTGCCTGGTGGCCTGCTATTAAAGTACGACTGGCTGAGGAAAAGTGTCCTATCAACATCAGAAGAGTGGTAGACAGCTACCTCCAGGATAGAAGAGTGAACGTGAGGTACGCTGGGGAAGAGTTCTCCAAGAGCACCGGCAAGGGATGCGTCCAGGGGTCCATAGGTGGTCCCATCCTCTGGAACCTGCTACTTGATCCCCTCTTGAAGAACCTGGAACTGAGGGATCACTATGTCCAGGCTTTCGCGGACGACGTGGTGCTCCTGTTCGATGGCGACACGGCCAGTGATGTCGAAAGAAGAGCCAATGCCGCTCTCGACTATGTTCAGGAGTGGGGTGTCAGAAATAAGCTCAAGTTCGCACCGCACAAAACAAACGCAATCACTATAACGCGGAAGCTTAAGTACGACACCCCACGCCTGACCATGGGCGGGATCGACATTGTGATGTCGAAAGAAGTAAAGCTCTTGGGAGTGACGATCGATGAGAAACTGACCTGGAGCAGTCACGTTTCGGGTGCCTGCACAAAAGCTGCAAACATCTGTAAAAAGCTCTCGACGGCCGCCAGAGTGAGTTGGGGTTTGCACCCGGAGGTGATTCGCCAGATTTACACGGCCGTCGTGGAGCCAGTAATAATGTATGCGGCTGGAGTCTGGGGACCCGCAACCAAGAAAATAGGGCTTCAAAAGCTGTTAAACGCTGTCCAAAGAGGCTTTGCGCAAAAGATCTGTAAAGCCTACCGCACGGTCTCCCTCAACTCAGCGTTGGTGCTGGCCGGGCTACTACCTCTCGACCTTCGGATACAGGAGGCAGCAGCCCTGTACGAGGCGAGGAGAGGGGTACCGCGGCAGGCCCTTGGAGACAGGGAGATCGAGCGGAGGACAGCGTTTACCGAAACTCCGCACCCGGCTGAAAATATGAGCCTGCAATTCATCTGCCTGGTAGACCAAAATGACGTGGATAGGTACAGCGGTCAAGCAGTCAACATCTTTACGGACGGCAGCAAGATCGAAGGCAAGGTTGGAGCATCATTGTCTCTTTGGAGCAATGATGCCGAAACCAAATGCCGGAAGTTGACACTGCCGTCCTACTGCACGGTCTACCAGGCCGAATTGTTGGCAATATTTGAAGCTACAAATGAAGTGCTTAGAAGCCCAAAAGATACTTTCGGGATTTTCAGTGACTCTCGATCGTCGCTCGAAACGGTCACCAATAACAGCTCCCTCCATCCCCTCGCAGTGCAGACGCGCAGAAATCTAAAAGAATGTGGAAAGCAAAACAAGCAAGTACAGCTCTTTTGGATTAAAGCGCACGCTGGGCTCGAGGGGAACGAGAGAGCTGACCAACTCGCCAAAGAAGCAGCCCTAAGGGTAAAGACAAGACCCGACTACGACCTGTGCCCGGTTTCATTCGTCAAGCGGCAGATCCGTATGGAAACGCTTGACGAATGGAACCGGCGATACAAGGAGGGTGAAACGGCCTCAGTAACAAAACACTTCTTCCCGGATGCCATACATGCTTACCCTGTGATACGGCAAATAACCCTGCAGCCCATCCTGGTACAGGTGTTGACGGGGCACGGCGGTTTCTCTGCATACTTGCATCGGTTCAAATGCAAGGAGAGTCCGTCGTGCGCCTGCGACCCTGTAAAAGAAGAAGATATACTACACGTGATCACAGAATGCCCTATTTATAGTAGATTTAAGATTGACTGTGAAATAGAAATGGGAATAGGTATAACTAGGAATAATCTAAATGTGATATTAGCAGATAAGGAAATACGATTAACTTTTATAAAGTATTGTGTAAATATAGCTAGTAAGGTAATTAATAAGAATAAAGACTGAAATTAAAGGGATACAGTTATGTATTACAGAATACATAACATGTTTCCCAGTATTATTAATATTGTATATAGAATTGACGTAAATTAATATGTGTAAAATTTTAATAAAAATAATGTATAATAATTAATATTTCTTGCATAAAATTTAAACTAAACTACAAAAGATCTCCGATAACGTCGGAGGGATCGCAAGAAAAAGGGAGGTGGTTTTAGTCGGTAGGTCGCCGGCGGAAGCCGGCGGAGTCCGACATAACCGAAGGGTTAAACCGGAGGTATCCATGAGGATTTCCACCTCCCTTCCCAAAAAAAAAAAAAAAAAAAAAAAAAAAAAAAAAACCTAACCTAACCTAACCTAACCTAACCTAACCTAACCTAACCTAACCTAACCTAACCTAACCTAACCTAACCTAACCTAACCTAACCTAACCTAACCTAACCTAACCTAACCTAACCTAACCTAACCTAACCTAACCTAACCTAACCTAACCTAACCTAACCTAACCTAACCTAACCTAACCTAACCTAACCTAACCTAACCTAACCTAACCTAACCTAACCTAACCTAACCTAACCTAACCTAACCTAACCTAACCTAACCTAACCTAACCTAACCTAACCTAACCTAACCTAACCTAACCTAACCTAACCTAACCTAACCTAACCTAACCTAACCTAACCTAACCTAACCTAACCTAACCTAACCTAACCTAACCTAACCTAACCTAACCTAACCTAACCTAACCTAACCTAACCTAACCTAACCTAACCTAACCTAACCTAACCTAACCTAACCTAACCTAACCTAACCTAACCTAACCTAACCTAACCTAACCTAACCTAACCTAACCTAACCTAACCTAACCTAACCTAACCTAACCTAACCTAACCTAACCTAACCTAACCTAACCTAACCTAACCTAACCTAACCTAACCTAACCTAACCTAACCTAACCTAACCTAACCTAACCTAACCTAACCTAACCTAACCTAACCTAACCTAACCTAACCTAACCTAACCTAACCTAACCTAACCTAACCTAACCTAACCTAACCTAACCTAACCTAACCTAACCTAACCTAACCTAACCTAACCTAACCTAACCTAACCTAACCTAACCTAACCTAACCTAACCTAACCTAACCTAACCTAACCTAACCTAACCTAACCTAACCTAACCTAACCTAACCTAACCTAACCTAACCTAACCTAACCTAACCTAACCTAACCTAACCTAACCTAACCTAACCTAACCTAACCTAACCTAACCAACGTTTCAAAATCAAAATAGTTATACTTACATAGGCTTGCCGCACCATTTTGGAAGCGCAGCCGCGACCGCTACAGGACCTGAAAAAGAAAGTACACAGATTAATAGTAGTTTCAGCAAAAATTAGCAAATAGCGTATTTTTCAAAATTTTAATACTTCAAAAATTCATAACAAATCCAAATTTCGGTCTATCGTTTCAGGAATTAGTGTTCTGTGCTCCGGGAGAGCTCCCGCGTCGAGCCCCATCGTTAAAACGCTGAAATTCAGCAAAACTGTTCGCAACTTTTCTTTGCTTACATCGAAAATTCTACATAGGAGGGTGCAGTCGAAAGTAATCTAACGTTTCAAAATCAAAATAGTTATACTTACATAGGCTTGCCGCACCATTTTGGAAGCGCAGCCGCGACCGCTACAGGACCTGAAAAAGAAAGTACACAGATTAATAGTAGTTTCAGCAAAAATTAGCAAATAGCGTATTTTTCAAAATTTTAATACTTCAAAAATTCATAACAAATCCAAATTTCGGTCTATCGTTTCAGGAATTAGTGTTCTGTGCTCCGGGAGAGCTCCCGCGTCGAGCCCCATCGTTAAAACGCTGAAATTCAGCAAAAATTTTGCCCGCCCACCCACCCCTTAATTGCGAAGCAGGGGGGGGAAATTTGAACTGTGTAGTGGCCGGGGGTAAGAATATAGCAAAAGTGACTTTTTCCGATTGAAGTGTTAGTTTGTTTCCCACTATATACTAAACATACGGTCAAAATTTCAGCGCTCTCTGACCTATATCTTTGAAGATATCGCCCTTTGACAAATAGAAAATTCATTTTATTTAATTAGAATTATTGACCTTTACGCAGTGCGTTTTAATTTTAAATTTTAACTTTAATTTTATCCTAGGAGTACCTAGGGGTGTTTTTACACCTTGACATATTAATTCATAATCAATTGACATATTAAGTTAAGCTTAATTTGGACAATACTAAATTGTATTAATTATATATTTTAATTTTATTTTAATTTATTTGAATTTGAATTTTAATTTATTTCTCATTGACCCTTCTCCGTAATGGCTGGCTTGTTACGTACACCTGCTAAAAACGTCATGAGAAACTCACAAGAACAAGACCCCAAACCGACAGAGGAGGCAGGCCCCTCCCAGCTCAATAGAACACGCAGCATTAGGAGCCCCGCAATGCTGGGTACCGCCGCGGTTGCCACTGAGGACCCCTCAATCGCAAAGCCCGGACCCACCACCGAAGCGAAGCCCACGCAAGGGGAAGGCGAATTTAGCCACCTCAGTCTTGACTACAGCTCGACCCCAAGCGTGCGGAAAAGCATAGGTGAGTGGGAAACGGTGAAGGCAAACAGCAAGCCATGGACGCATGCTGCAGCGGGGACCGCCGCCACCTCTGGTACAAAACAGGGGTCGGCGGCGACCTCGCGCGAGCATGCCCACGCGCGTAAACCCTCAGTGGAGACCGTGAGCCCACCTAAACCCGGCCAAAAGACAACGGTGGGAGCCCTAAAGCCGAAACCATCGGCGGTACGAAGACTGTCGACGGAGGCAGCGGGGAGCCCACCGGGAAAAAACCCGTCGAAATGCTCCGACAGAATTGCGGAAGCAAGGTCTTGGGTTTGTAAAGCAAAGACCCACCTGGCGCTCTCTAGGAACCTGAAGACCGACATCAAAGCCGGAGTTACTGAGGCTATTGACCGCCTCTTTCACTTGGTGAAGGAGGCGGATTCGGTGAAGGGCCAGAGTACTAGAACTTGCCAACAAGGAACAGAAGGAGGGAACCTGCTGCAAACCCAAACCGTCACCGTCACCGACAAAAATAAAGACACAGCGGTAGAACCACCTCGCAGGTGTGACAAAGAAATGACGGAAGAAAGAGACACCGGCCTCATAACGAAAATAGAGGAGAACAACAAATTAATGAAAGAAAATAGGGAGATCATGGAGAGGTTAAGGGAAACCATAGAGAAGCACCAAGAGTCTTTGGATGTGACCACTTACGCAGGCGTAGCGGCGGGGCGTGCAGGGAGGCAAATCCCTGAACGACCCGCACTGCACTCCGTGGTGGTCACATGCAAAGACGAAACCGAGACAGGGGAGGCTGTCCTAAATAAAATCAGACAGGCGATCAATGCCAAAGAGGGAGGCATAAAGGTTGACAGAATCAGGAAAGCAAAGGATAGGAAGATTATAGTGGGGTGTGGATCGGAAGAGGAGAGGAAGAAGGTTAAAGATAGAATAAAGAAATCGGGAGATTTGGTTGTGGAGGACATCAAAAATAAGGACCCGCTGATCATATTCAAAGACCTCCTGCAAATAAACAGCGATGAAGACGTGCTGAAGGCATTGCGGAACCAAAATAAGACCGTGTTCAAACAGCTAGATAAGAGTGATGACCGGATGGAGCTTGCATACAAGAAGCGCACGAGGAACCCGCACACCAGTCATGTGGTAATGAGGGTATCCCCCATATTGTGGCAGCGCTTGCTCGATGCCGGGGCGGTGCACATCGACCTGCAGCGAGTGCGAGTGGCAGACCAATCGCCGCTCGTTCAATGCTCGCTCTGCCTCGGCTACGGGCACGGCCGGCGTTTCTGCAAGGAAACGCTGGAGAAGTGCAGCCACTGCGGAGGCCCTCACCTAAAAGCGCAGTGCGCTGATTGGCTGTCGGGTGCGGCTCCCTCGTGCTGCAATTGTATGCATGCAAAGTTAGAAAAAACGGACCACAATGCCTTCAGCATGGACTGCTCGATCCGCAGAAAGTGGGATGCCCTAGCCAGGGCGTCAGTGGCGTACTGCTAAGGGCATGGCAGGGGTCGCGGGAGCAACCGCCGTAGGTACGTCTAGAGGAAAGACGCCGTACAACGTGGCGCAGGCGAACCTTCAAAGGAAGGAACTTGCGACCAACGAACTGTTCGCCCACGCCGAAAAGCGAAAGATTGCTCTTGCGCTGCTCCAGGAACCGTACGTAGGTGGGGCTCGTAGAATGAAGGACTACAGAGGTGTCAGGATCTTTCAGAGCGCTGTACAAGGAGAGGGTACTGTAAAAGCCGCAATTGCGGTTTTCGACGACGCACTCGACGTGATACAGTACCCAAAACTCACCACAAACAACATCGTCGTGGTGAGGATCCGGACTAGAGCCTGGGAGATCCTCGTAGTTTCCTTTTACTTCGAGCCCGAACCAGCGTCATTAGAGCCGTACCTGAAGCAGCTGCAGGAGATTAAAAAGCACTTTGGGCGCAACATAATTATGGGTGGCGACTGTAACGCGAAAAGTAGCTGGTGGGGCAGTGCGACAGTCGACCCGAGAGGCGAAGACATGGCGGGGGCCCTGCATGAGATGGGTATGGAGGTGCTCAACGATGACCCCACCCCTACCTTTTTTACAGTTAGGGGTGGCAAAACTTTCCAAAGCTACGTGGACATTACGGCGTGCACGGCGGAACTGCTAAACTTCGTGGAGGACTGGACAATCGATGAAACGGTGACGAGCTCGGACCACAACACAATAACCTTTAAAATTAGACTCACCAAATCAACAGGCATACATATAAAAAGGACTACTAGGATATACAACACTAAAAAAGCTAACTGGAACTCACTTCATGAGGAAATGGGACAGTTAACAAAAGACAATGATATTAATAGCGATAATTTTAGACAAATCACAGACAAAATTGAGTTGGAAAATAAATTACATAAGTATTTACAAATCATAACAGAAACTTGCAACAAAAATATACCAAAATTAAAAAATTCAAATAAATTCAACTTACCTTGGTGGTCCGAGGAGCTTGCCCAGTCGAAGCGGCTGGTCGCCACGAAGAAGCGCAGGATCCGCTGTGCAGCGCCGGTACGACGAAAGAAGGTCGTCGATGACTACCTGCTGACAAAGGAAACATATGAGAAGATGGCTAAGGAGGCACAGATTTCCAGCTGGAAAAAGTTCTGCGAGATACAGGACAGAGAGGGGCTCTGGGAGGGAATTTATAGGGTTATTGGAAGAGCTACAAAGCGGCAAGAGGACCTCCCCCTGGTGAAAGAGGGAAAACAGCTAGACCCGACAGAGTCCGTGATCTTATTGGCGAGAACGTTCTACCCGGAGGACTCGGAAAGCGAGGATAATGCCGACCACCGACGAACCCGAGAATCAGCTGCCCAAGTAAACGACAATCATTGTGAAAAATATGATCCGCCGTTTACATTGGAAGAGCTGAGGGCGTCGGTGGAAAGCTTCAACCCCAAAAAAGCCCCCGGGGCAGACGGACTCACCGCAGACATCTGCAGACGGGTCATCATGCGAGACCCCCAGCTGTTCCTCACGATTACAAACAAATGCCTGGAACTCGGCTACTTCCCTGTTATCTGGAAGGAGGCCACAGTAGTTGTACTTAGGAAGCCGGGAAAGGAGGATTATACCAATCCCAAATCCTACCGGCCCATTGGCCTTCTTCCGGTGATGGGGAAGATGCTAGAAAAAATGGTAGTGAGCAGGCTGAGGTGGCATCTACTACCCCGGATGAGTACTCGCCAGTACGGCTTTACGCCCCAGAAGAGCACCGAAGGCTCCCTCTATGACCTAATGCAGCATATACAACTGAAACTTAAGCAAAAGAAACTGCTTACATTGGTCTCATTGGACATAGAGGGAGCGTTCGATAGTGCCTGGTGGCCTGCTATTAAAGTACGACTGGCTGAGGAAAAGTGTCCTATCAACATCAGAAGAGTGGTAGACAGCTACCTCCAGGATAGAAGAGTGAACGTGAGGTACGCTGGGGAAGAGTTCTCCAAGAGCACCGGCAAGGGATGCGTCCAGGGGTCCATAGGTGGTCCCATCCTCTGGAACCTGCTACTTGATCCCCTCTTGAAGAACCTGGAACTGAGGGATCACTATGTCCAGGCTTTCGCGGACGACGTGGTGCTCCTGTTCGATGGCGACACGGCCAGTGATGTCGAAAGAAGAGCCAATGCCGCTCTCGACTATGTTCAGGAGTGGGGTGTCAGAAATAAGCTCAAGTTCGCACCGCACAAAACAAACGCAATCACTATAACGCGGAAGCTTAAGTACGACACCCCACGCCTGACCATGGGCGGGATCGACATTGTGATGTCGAAAGAAGTAAAGCTCTTGGGAGTGACGATCGATGAGAAACTGACCTGGAGCAGTCACGTTTCGGGTGCCTGCACAAAAGCTGCAAACATCTGTAAAAAGCTCTCGACGGCCGCCAGAGTGAGTTGGGGTTTGCACCCGGAGGTGATTCGCCAGATTTACACGGCCGTCGTGGAGCCAGTAATAATGTATGCGGCTGGAGTCTGGGGACCCGCAACCAAGAAAATAGGGCTTCAAAAGCTGTTAAACGCTGTCCAAAGAGGCTTTGCGCAAAAGATCTGTAAAGCCTACCGCACGGTCTCCCTCAACTCAGCGTTGGTGCTGGCCGGGCTACTACCTCTCGACCTTCGGATACAGGAGGCAGCAGCCCTGTACGAGGCGAGGAGAGGGGTACCGC
Source organism: Petrophora chlorosata (assembly GCA_951640565.1). Classification (NCBI taxonomy): domain Eukaryota; kingdom Metazoa; phylum Arthropoda; class Insecta; order Lepidoptera; family Geometridae; genus Petrophora; species Petrophora chlorosata. The sequence continues at coordinate 20,527,394 of OX621190.1, read as the reverse complement.
GGCAGGCCCTTGGAGACAGGGAGATCGAGCGGAGGACAGCGTTTACCGAAACTCCGCACCCGGCTGAAAATATGAGCCTGCAATTCATCTGCCTGGTAGACCAAAATGACGTGGATAGGTACAGCGGTCAAGCAGTCAACATCTTTACGGACGGCAGCAAGATCGAAGGCAAGGTTGGAGCATCATTGTCTCTTTGGAGCAATGATGCCGAAACCAAATGCCGGAAGTTGACACTGCCGTCCTACTGCACGGTCTACCAGGCCGAATTGTTGGCAATATTTGAAGCTACAAATGAAGTGCTTAGAAGCCCAAAAGATACTTTCGGGATTTTCAGTGACTCTCGATCGTCGCTCGAAACGGTCACCAATAACAGCTCCCTCCATCCCCTCGCAGTGCAGACGCGCAGAAATCTAAAAGAATGTGGAAAGCAAAACAAGCAAGTACAGCTCTTTTGGATTAAAGCGCACGCTGGGCTCGAGGGGAACGAGAGAGCTGACCAACTCGCCAAAGAAGCAGCCCTAAGGGTAAAGACAAGACCCGACTACGACCTGTGCCCGGTTTCATTCGTCAAGCGGCAGATCCGTATGGAAACGCTTGACGAATGGAACCGGCGATACAAGGAGGGTGAAACGGCCTCAGTAACAAAACACTTCTTCCCGGATGCCATACATGCTTACCCTGTGATACGGCA